>VXAA01001635.1:520110-615139 GCA_013399115.1 Anseranas semipalmata
CAAAAGGTTTTAACACCCCCAATTTTTTTTTTTTTTTTTTTTTTTTTTTATATCATGCTCATTGCTTGCCAGACTGGACAAGCCAGGAGTATCCAGCAAAATAAAGCAAACCGTCTCTCTCAAGCCTCATTTCCCCCATCCCTCCTGAAAGCTGCTTCAATGCACTCTGGCAAGACCTCTCATAGACAGGGTCACTGCTCACTCCATAAACCAAACTGCAGCTTGAAAAAATGTGAAATATTCCTTTAAAATCCAGTCTTTGAGAGCTTTATCAAATGGCCCCTCCTCTTTTGGTTAGTTGTAGAAAAAGCCCAAGCTGCCTGGTGGTGGAAACGTTGCCAGAATAGCAGTTTCTGAGGTCAAACAAGAATGGCTGTAAGTGCACCCCTTGTGTGGTGCTCAGTATTTTGCCTTTTCCTTACACTTGCTCGTAGTGATGGGAGTGAAAACCTGCAGCTTGTCCTGTGCTGTTCATGTGGTGACTCCACGTGGTAGTATCTTGACTAGTTGTGTTTCTCTGAGGTCTATGACTCCACGCTGCCACTTTCTGGTATTTTTACTGTTTTGGTGATAGCTATTGACTAAGGCTCTGCTGCTTGCACCATGGTGCTTTTTTAGTGCACTGCTTTCCTTGTGCAGAACAGTAAAGAGTACAGACAAGGTATGAGGAGAGATGCTTAGATTCCCTGCTTTAACAGTTAACCACTTTGGGATAAACTGTTTGCTTTCAGAGAGGAAAATTCACCTATAATAATTAGCCAAAAGAGTAAAGTTTATCCTGAAGCTTTCTCTTTTTCCATTAGGTCCTGCACACCTTTTTTGTTCCACCAGCACTGCCTTTGCTGGCATCTCAGATGCCTCAGTCCTTTCCAGGTATTTGCGGTCCCTTGTTAGGTACAGCAGATGGGTGACTCGCTTTTACCAACCAAACTGCTGCAGCAGAAGTGATTTAAAGAAGGTCCAAGTCCTTACTCCTGTTTTGGTGAGCGGATGAAGGAGAGAGGCTGACGTCGATGATTGCTCTGTCCTTTAGAGGCAGCGCGGAGCCCTGCACTGGCTGGGAGAGCTCACCTGTATCTGTGACATTTCATCGCATTACACATTACATTTGCACCAGGTCTTGCTTCTGTCCTGAGCCTTTCTCTCTCCTGCGCCTTCTCCCATGGCTTGGGGCTTTGCTTTGTGCAAGGTGTGGAGGGAATCCTTACCTCTGGCAGTCCCAGGGAAAAGGGACAGCACGCCCAAGTGGAGAACCCTGAGAAACTAGTTTGGATTTCATTGTGGATGAAACACATTAAGGTTGTGTCCACATGGTCAGATGCAAACAACCAAACGTTTTCTCTCTGCTGTACTTGTTAGCATGGACTCAGGACTGGGCTAATAGGCTGCCCCTGCTTCTGGACTGGGAATGACGCACAAAGTGCAAACAAATTCATTTCTGCCTGTACCTATATGCTGTACTAGTGCTAAGTGGGGTGTGTGCATGCATATATCTCTTCTAAACACATCCTGCCCAGTAGCACTTCAGAGCAAGGCTGTGCAGCCAGGGGCAAGGATACCTATACCCTGCAGTAAAGGCAGAAGTTTGGAAAGACATCCTATGTTTGCCAGATTGCTCAGGTCTTTTGAAGGAGAAAAATGGTTTCTCTTTTGGTAATCTCCTAGATTATTACCTCTGAAAAATCAAACCATTTTCTTTTCTTTTTCTTTATACTTTTTGTGAGTTATCTCCTCCACTGCTACCTTAGAGAACATAAAATGAAGTTTTTTGCCTGGCATCACTGATCCAAATTCTCTCTGTGAGAGGCTGGAAGAAAATAAACCAGACCAGATGGAAAGTGCTCATGTGAATGATCGTCTTGATCTTGCTGCTAAAGATGTTAAAATCTGAAATGGTGAATTTCTCTACTTGATTTCATGAATGTTGAATTTCTCTGCCTGATTTCAACTCTAGTTTTTAGTATTTGAAATAAAGATAATGCCCAGATGTAGCTCTTTCTCTCTCTTCCTCCCTCTTTCTCTCTTTCTCTCTCTTTCTCTGAGTCCCATATAAGCAGAATAACCTTGGTATTGAACGCCAGATTATTCTCTGATGCAAATGATTTAGTTCACGTGTGAAAATATATGGGCTAAATCAGTGGAGCTTCTGCTGTTTCCATACAAACATTTTTGACCCTACTTGTGTAAACAATTCTTTGATTTCATATGGTTTATAATTTGAACCTACAATTGTTAGTCATATGTGTAAATCTAGTAATTTCGTATGCAAAGTAGCATTTTAAGAAAGTAACCTATGAAGCAAATTTTGATATGGTGTTTTTATGTTTTCTTTAAATATCTTCTACTTCACCTAAAGAAGTTCACTGTTATAGTAACTATCAAGAAAAAAAAAAAAAGGAAAAATTCCAGAATTTATCAGGTTCTAATAAACTCCGCCTCAGTGCACATACAGTTAGTATCTTTCATTAACATTAATGAGAATTATGTATGCATCCTGGGGAGAATAGGCTCTGTTGGTTTTCTTCTTTTCCTTGTTTTCAGTATTAAATCTTATCATGCAGTCAGTTCTATAGGGCATACATGCATTCCTGCTGCTCAGTTATTTGCTCTACTTAATATATATAGTTTGAGCATTTCCTTTTGCATAGAGAAACTAGAAAGTTAAAAAATATATATCTAATAGAATTGTGGACATACATAAAAAAGGCATATGCAAATTAATGAATTAATAGATTACTATTGATTACCAGTAGGGCCTAATTAAATAATTTTTCCCCACACAATTAGTTGTTTCATGTTATTAAATGATCAGATCCATAACTAGATTTGAAGCTCTGACTCTTAGACTTATATGAGGTGCTCAAGAGAGCAAGGTTGTGTTTAGGAACAACAGAGGCAGGGCCAAGTTACATGGATTTATGATTTAATTTTCTGTGTAATTGTGTAATCTAATTTAGTGTAACTATTGAGTTTCTAAAAAAAAAAAAACAACCAACCTTTGATTAGCTTTTGTTGACAAAAATAAATACAAAATATAGGATAGTTTATTAACTATCTGTACCATATTGAGAAGAGTGACTCATGGCTATTTCCGTACCTGAAGTAGCCTTTTTTCCCCCATTTCCTGCGCTTCCAGCTGTGTTCCACAGCAGTCAGTCATTCTTCAGGCCTCAGTCCAGGTGTAGTGCAAGACAAAGATCCAAAATCTGGAGGAAACAAAACTCATTTCTGTGAGAAATTTAATTTATTCCATATAAATAACACAGCTTCATCATTCCTCATTTCTGAGGTAGACATCAATATTTCATAGAAAGCATTAAGAATAATAAATATGTGAAGGTCCTGGGAAGAAGGCGCGTTGCAGAAGGAAAGTAAGCAAATAAAGCTCTTCAGTTTGACATACTTTCACTTAATTGGGAGTTTTAAGAGCAGATCGTGGGAGCATGAAATGAGTCTTTCAGCTAATTCCCTTCTGCATGAAAAATGCTGTGTGCCAAAACACTGCTGTCCCAGGCGAGAAAACTCCTTGGGTGCAATTCCTCAGCACAGCGCTGTGCCACAGCAACGCCCTGATGGCATCGTGCCTCAGGTGTTGCCTACCTGCTTGGCTGTGTAATTAACAGCAGATTGCAGGACGAGCAATAGCATCTCATTCGTTAGCAGTTAGGGCTGTGTTTTGCTTGCATTTGCTGGGCTGCAGATTGAAGCTGGGAGGCAGATTGCTCACTTTCTGTTGTAGAAAGCGCTGAGCCTACCTGCATGGGAGACTGCACATCTGCACGGAGCCGGGCACGCATCTGGCTGCTGCTGTGCTGGGGAGCACACTATCGCTGGGCAAGCCTGCTGCAGCTAGGCTGGAGAAGGGATTTAGTAGTGCATTGCCTTGGGCAGAGCACTGTTCTAGGGTGACTCTACTTTGTGGAGCATCTTTGTGTGGTGCCCTGAAGATTTTGCTTGCTGTTAGGAGTCCTGGCCTTTGCTTGGCTGAAGCCAAGCTGCTGCTTTTGTGCTGTAGAGCTCCCCTCGCTGCAGTGACTGCATGCCGATGGGTGCTGCTCGCTAGCAGCGTGTGCATTAACGTCACTGACAGAGAGGAGCATCCAAGCAGTGCCTGCTTAAGAGAGATGTGGCTTCACTTCAAGTTCTCTGAACTCAGTGCAGGGATTCAGCACTTTGGGGGTTTTGAAACAGTCATATGTTAAATTTGCTGAGGTTGTCCTTTCTTGAGAACTGGTAGGGTTTCCTTCTCTTGTTCCTTGCACAAAATGTGTGGAGCCATTTTTAAAACACCTCTTCTGGTTCTTTCCATTTTCTGACGATTAGTATGTTGAATTTCCTTATTAATGTTTCCAAGCATTTGTTAAACACGTGGATACATAAGCAAAAAAGTTGTTCTGTCATTGTGTGCCTGGCTGACTCTATAATTAACAGCAGATTGCAATGAATGTCATCCTGTTCCTTAATGTTTAGGGCTGTGTTTAACTTATGTTGGGTTGACTTGACCTCAGCAGGTCCAGGCTGGCAAACAGATGTCAGCTCTGTTTAGCAGAACACCTTCTGGTCACTCCAGTAAAATGGGACACGTGTGTGTGTGTATAGAAGTGAAAGACAGAATATTTGCAGTAACTGTTGAGCGGAACATGCAAATAAATTTCAATAGACAGGCAAAGACAGGTTGCGATCCCTATTGGGAAATGATAAATTGCTGTTAAATGTTATAATTATCTGGTGACATTCAGGACTGAAACTTAACTAAATTTTGCTGAAAACTTAAAAAATAATAATAATAATAATGGAGAGAGGTAATGTGATTAAATCTATTAGCCATAGAGTAAGTGAAAAAAAATTAGAACACAACAGAAAATTAATATTTATCTTTTACCAGTATGTAAAAGGCTTTGTTAAAAAATGTCTGAAAGCAAAGAAGAGTTTGTTAGACAAATTATAATTTTAATTGCAGACGTAATTGATTATACTCAGCATGCTCATTAGGTTAAGGGAGAATATGAGTCAACTCTCAAGGTCATTACAGTAATAGATATTGTAGGCATGTAATTTGTGATAAGCTGGTTCGTGAACATCTAATTGCTCATTCATGGCAGCGTGTCTGGCACTTTTACTCCCCAAACACCTCTTTGTCCAATTTATTTAACACCCCTTAATATTCCAGGGTCAAATTTACTATGGGAGGCATCAAGCAGTGAATTTTCAACCTCCAAATTATTACACCACTTCACCCTTTTTGTGCCTCAAAGACAGAGCCTGCATTACTAAAAATTAGTGGTCTGGCACTAAGCAGGGTACATCACAAATAGAAATACTCACCCACAGAGACAAGCTAGAATTTCTCATTGAAAACAGCTGTTCCCTGCCCTCCCCAGTGACAGTCATACATTGGAATAGGATGCCAAGAGATCTTCTTTTTTAAAAATGCACTATTTAATCAGAACTTTGTCTTCATATTGTTTCTAGGAAGAACACACAATCATAGTGTTTTGTTAACTCTTTCATTATTTTTTTTTCCAGATATTGACAGAAAGTCTTTAATATTAGCTATCTCTTTGTCTGAAAATGAATTGGAATGTCACATATCAATTCTTACCAACCAGACAAAATAGAAAGGACCACTTATTATAATGTATATCAACTATAAGTAACAACTGTACTTCACTTTGATATAATGCCTTATGTTTATAGGTATCAGAGAAGGAACCATTGTCCTCATTTCTGAAATGCAAATAGTTGAAATGACTTGTCCAGGGTAAGGCAACACACAGGGGTGGCACTGGGAATTGAAGCCAGGCATCCTGAGATTCAGGCTGCCTTTTTCTACCTCCTCTCTCTAGTCATTCGGTCTTAACACAGGATCAGACTGTTTTGATTTATTAATCAGTACTGACACATTGTGCAGCATTGCAGAGCGGTGGCTGAGGTAAGAGAACCCAAGTCATTCCCAGTAGATTAAGAAGTTTGATTCAGTCTGCAGTGCAGGGGGAAATGTAACTTTTCATTCAAATATCTTTGGCTCATTGTAGGTATCAAGGATTCTGTTTTTTTCTTTTGTCTTGTTTTGTTTTAGATTTGCTTTTTTGTTTTGCCTTTTTTTAAAATAAACAGCTAGCATGACTGTCAGAGGAGCATAGCTTTCCTTTGCAATAATTTTCATTATTTGCAAAATTTGCATGATATTATTTTCAGTTGACACGATGTAGTCCATAATTAACTATTGCTCGTTGCAGAAAAGTGCAAAAGGTACAGCTATAGATATTTAATTATATACCAAATTAATTCCAATATGATTTATTAGCAATTCTTTGTTAATATTTTTGGAATATTCAAAGGTCTGAAGTTCCTCTTTGAAAAATGATTCTATCTAGAAGTCTCTGTTTCTGTATACGGGCTGTACTCCAATCTTAGTCCTTGTTACTACACTTCTGCTGTTTAAAGCATTGCCTGTAATGATATATATCTCCTTTCCGGTATAGAAGTTACTTTGTTGATGCTGATTGCCTGATTGATATTACCAAAAAAATCCCCATGCTTACTAATATATATCAATCCCTCTAACCACCTTGTAGTTTGACCCGCTGAAAAAAATTGTTATGCAAACATACTGCCATCTGTTGTGTAGTTATTCTTCAGTAATAGAACATAAACTGGAGATATGTCAAAGTAATTTAGTAAGTCAACAAATGTAAAATGAGACTTGGTAAATATAGTGTGTTATACTGAGATTTATTAATCATTGTCATCTGCAAGAATATAGCAGATATACCAGTCTATTCTAAGTCCAGTTTGTTTTGTTTCATCCTTTGAATATCAGAGCTAGTGATGAGGTAGCTGATGTCAGTTATAATAATTAATTACTTTTTAAATAAGGATTTAAAAATGCTGTTGTTGATCGAAGCCCACTGAAAACTCTGGGAAGAACCGAGTAATTCAGAAGAATGTTAGTAAGTCCTAAGCATCTTCATTTAATCAATTCAGAGTGTGCATTCACATTTATACTGGCAGTCATGCTATCTGTTCTAAAAAGTGTATGTGGAGTTATCACTCACTTCAGAAGTGGAGCTAATGGTATCAAGTAAAATGGGTACCTCCTGGAAGTATGTGCTCTTTTTTTTTTAAGTATAATGTTACAGTAAAGTCTACAGAAGAATGAAAAAAATTATTAGCTGGATTCTTGTTCTGTAAGTACAGCTCTCAAAATGGTGTTTAGACATCCTGATAATTAATGAAGAGGTTTCAGAGAAGCATTTCCAGTATCCTCTCTCTTTGCTAATTTCCTTTTTTTCATTAAGAAAAGATAAATTGTATCCAATTATTGAAAATTATGTAGGTCATTATCATGAATGAAACTGCAATTAAACTCAGTTTTCACAAAAAAAAAGAAGCGGTTATCTTGTCACAAAGTAGGTGTTAGTGTGCCTTACTTAGCTGGTACTCCTGCCTTCAGGCCAAGGTTGTATTAGGGTCAAGTCCTACATCAGGCTGAAGTGCTGTATTTGAGTAGGAATGTGCTAAGAGACTTTCAAGTGCCCTCAAGAATCAGAGTCCAGATCACATTGGTGGCGATCCAAGTGATTGTTCAATGCCTTGTAGCAGTTCTTGTTCAAACAATTGGCAGGGGACAACCGTGTTATCCTAGGCAGAGATCACCCCTTCCCACACAGAGCAAACACAAGCAGCTGGTGGTGCATCAGTATGGAGACATGGTGTGGTCTGTTCCCCCACAGTGGTAGCTCCCCGGAGAGCTGTGGGATCCAGAACTGGCCTCTTGTCTGAGGTTTTGTCCCAAAGAACCGTTAATTTCCCTGCAAATTGGAAGAGACAGTGGATAGAGCCCTCCTTGATTCTACTCCTCATGCTGCAGGGAGTCATTCTGGGCATCTCCCCATCTTCCTTGTGCCAGTGGCCCCTCAGCACAGTGTGCAGAAGGGTAGTAAGCTCCTGGGCTTCAGGGAGGAGAAGGGAGCCCTGCAGTGGTCTGCGAGTGTGGGGAGATAATTGTCCTCTCTTGAGGAGAAAAACAGAGAAAGGGACAGGGATGGACAATGACACCAAAGAATAAGCTGAGCAAGATTCTCCTGTACTTGCCAGACCTTTAATTCAACACCAAACAATCTTTTTTTCTTTAAATAAAATAATAACCAGACCAAAACCTCAGCATCACTAGAACGATACTGGCTTAAAAGCAGTTGTGGGTAAACAGGTGCTGATATACCAGAGAGACGGGGAACTGAAGTACAACCGGTGGGACCCAGCACATGTGGTCACACATCATGCCCACCAGCACAGCTCTTGGCTCTCATTGGAGCTGTGTTCACCCCATGGCTCTCCAGCTCCTGGGGCATTGGTACTTCTGTGTGCTTTGCAGATCAGGTGAATTTTATCGAGTGAATTAAAGAGGACTATGGGGACAACATTATTTAGCTGCTTACATTACTCAGAATGCTATACCTGAGGAAATGTGAAGAAACAAAACTTATTCTATTTTCTAGCCAAATTTAATAAACTAATCTAGCCCTCTAACTTATGTTAAACTAAATTACAGTTTTCATATTAGTTTCACCTTAGATTTCACTCCAATTATTATAGGCTTGGCTGCAATCACTGACAATAACAGCTTCCCATCCTTTTCCAGAAATATATAATGTGAAGTGTTTTGCACTTTACGCTTCTTTCTATTTATTGTTCACATCCAGTTGGATGTACTAATAAGCATTAACATGCAAATAATTATAATCAAGATTTGATATCCATAGAGAACAAATGCTAATACAGTTAATACATCAAATATGAAAGAGGTTTTTAATTCAAAAAAGAAGAAAAGATTAAAAATATTAGCTTTTTATATGAAAAGCATTTGCAATGATTATAAATTCTATTGAGCTTGCAGAAATCTGAGCTTTGAGCTTTCAATATCTCTCATTAATGTTTAGCCTCCAGAAAGAGTTTATAATAAAGGGACTTATGCAGACAACAGATAAATAGAAATGATACAGCCAAGAGGGCTGAAGAGCCCAGGGTATGTTTGTTGTCATCTTACCGCGCTGATTTCCATCAGAGGTGCTGAATATGCTAGGAGTTGTATAGAAGATGAAGTGAAATGCAATATGCATTGATAACAGCTAAGGCTAGAATGCCAGGAAATTATTTTCTTTTGATTTTCCTCTAAGTTTCTTTTTCTTGTTATTACTTCCTGTGGGATGGAAGAGGTTAGCCCTGATCTCGCAGAGTCAGCTGGTTGCCCCAAACCTGCAGATCTCAGTGGAATGGTAATTGGGAGAAGTCTAATGTGCTGTAAAACGGAGGTCAGTGTGGGTAATCTAACGTCCCCTGCAGGTTTTAAAAACTGAGCATCTCCTGCGAATTGGAGGGAAATTCTTTCTATGTAGGCACTGTGCACCTCCATAACTTTGCTGCTTCTTTGCATAGGCATGTGGGTCCCATGTGAGACTGGGGCTTACTTGAATGTGGAAGAAGGATAGAAGCTAATCATCTTTGTTTCTAGCAGGGCAGGCTGAGCTGAATGGCTTGCTCTAAAGTGGTAAAGCCAAAAAAAAAAGAGGACCTCTTCCTTTTGCAACAGGCAGACACTATGTGGAGTAAGAGTCTGGGAAGGGAGGAGGTTGAAGACAGCTTGAAAAGGAGTGTAGAGGTGGGGTTAGGTGGGAAAGGCTGGCATGCCTACAAGTTGGGTTGGATATGGCACAAGCTCAGCAGGGAACAGAGGAGATAGAGCTGTGGTATTTGAGCAATGAGCACTACCATTTTAAACAAAATCCTCAGGTAAACAGACCTGGGGTGATGGGACTTAGAAATGTTTCGTATGTCTAAGCTGAGTTGAATATTCCTCCGTAAAAAAAGTGTGCTAAAAGCAGTCATCACATGAAAAATGAAAATGCACCAAAAGTAAGAGCAGTATCAGCACTTTGTTTTCACATTGTTTACAATGAATGCTTTGAGTGTTCTGAGGCTGAACCAGGAGAGTTTTTTTTCTAAATGGATTTTTTTTTTGTATAGACCAGTCAATAAATACAAGTAACCTCAATCTCTTACCCTAAGCACCATTATATTTTATGATTTTTTCAGAAAAATTAATTACTGAAATATTTAAGTGTTAGTTAACCAGAAATTCACACCCAGTGCTGTGTGATGTCTGCTAAAAAATGACTTAATAGGCTTTCAGTCCTGCCATTGTTCTGGCTTGTCAATGAGTTACTTAAATGTCATTTGTTAAATGAGTTGAGTCAATAAAGTCCTTTAGTTGTTTTTCAGAGAGTGAGCATTATTTCCAGATAATGTATATCTAATTCTCTTTTCACTTTAGTCTATCTGCATTGGCCAGTGTAGGTTATTATTAATTAGTCCTTCATAGCAGATTAGGCAGGAAAGATCATGATTCAGTAATAAGAAAGGTTCACAGAGACAAAATTCTCTAATTAGGAAGTATGGCTTAGTGTCTTCAAATGGATTGCCATCTGTTAAATTAAAGCTGATTTCCTTCATTTGCTTATATAATATTTCTAAAGAAAGTGGCTCTTTTTATTTATGGAAATTATATATTCTCTTTCATTATTTTCTCTTAATTGATTCTGCATTCCTGTAATTTCTAAGCAATGAAAACATACAGTGCAGGAGAAGAGCCACAGTAATGGACAGCATGACCACGTAGTAATTGCCATGTGAACTGCGGAATATCATTCTGCTTTAACATGTTCCTTTTGATGTGTTTAGATGAAATAAATGTAAATTCAAATTCCTGTTTCCAGGGGAATAAACTGCGTCAGTTTGTGTCCTTTTTTCATATTGGATATAGCAAACTGGAGTAGGCCTAGATATGTAACATCTTGCCTTTTAGCCTCATAGGCTAGAAGACAAAGATCCTTGCTTTCCCATCCTTTCAAAACTTAGTGATTTGGTTTGTAAATGGTGAAAGATATGGGTTATATAAATAAGCACAGTATTTTGGAGGTCAACATGGGCATGAAAATTCTTGTTAGAGAAACCAGTTTCCATGAAAATTTCCCTGTTATCCAAGGACATCCTGAAAATCCTGGAGTTTTCTTGACACCCTTGGGACCCATAACTTTGAAGGGTTTTTCCTTTGCACTGGAATCTGATGCAACAAAATGTATCTAGAAAAAAATTGTTGAGTTGAAACTCTGTATTTTTCATCCTTCTCTGGTTATTCTTATAGAAGAAGCTATTTGGTCTTGCGGTAAATGTTTGTGGAGGGAAGATAATTAACAAGAAGCTTTTGATAGATGGCAATGATGGCTGTGTAGACACGCCCTTGTTTTCCACAGAAGGAAAATACTGATGCTTTTGTCAGTGTCTGCACTAATGAACTCAGAAGTTTGTATCTAGTGTTTGGTAGCTGCTGTTTGAAGAATAACATCTGTGTTTGCATTAGACAAGTTACGAATTATAGTTAAGTCAAAGATTATAACTCTGAGTTCTGCATCTATTGATTGCCACATGGAGATATAAAGAAATCTCTTTTCCTCCCCTGGATAATATAGATAATTAGATGTACTGTTAAGAGACATTCAATTTCTGGTGCGGCATCTGGTTGTTGCCAGTCCCACAGCAAGAGATTGGCCCTGATGGATGACTTGGCCGGCTTGGGCAGGTGGTGGCACTTGCGGTACTGAGGGTGTCACAGGCGCTGCCTTTTGGGGAGCCGCTGTTAAGCTGGGTGTGCTGGATGCCTTTCAGAAACGGGGGGGGATGAGCTGAGTTAAAGCTTGTCTTCTGCTAAAAATTCCCCAAAGCCTATTCCACTGCATATTCTAGGGTTTCAAGTGGGCTTTCCAGTGCAACCTATGTATGATAATTCATGCATTATGTATTGAGAAATGGATCAATTAAAAACATAGAAACAGAATTAATCAGATGTTCACTTTATGAACATATGTTCTGAGTTACATTTCCGCCAGGATATCTAATGAAACTCTGTCAGAAAAAGAGCAGCTCCTTATATGTTCTCCCTCCTCTGATTTTTTAGTTAGAAAAAAAAAAAAAAAAAGTTGTTTCTGGTTTCTTTGTGTTTCTTTATAATGTGGTGATTGGTAAAGTTGTAACAAGCAATGTGGAATGTCTATAGAGGAATACTACAGAACA
This sequence comes from Anseranas semipalmata, assembly GCA_013399115.1. Classification (NCBI taxonomy): domain Eukaryota; kingdom Metazoa; phylum Chordata; class Aves; order Anseriformes; family Anseranatidae; genus Anseranas; species Anseranas semipalmata. The sequence goes on from VXAA01001635.1 coordinate 532,240, forward strand.
CTCTGCAGAGCTCGCAAACATTTCCTTCAGTGAAAAGTTTGAAATTATCAGAAGGAAAAGACTGGGAGATTTTCATGTAAAAACTTACTATACTGCCCTGAAGATAACCCCAAGAGGATAAAGGAATTGCTTAGTAGAACAAGTGTTAGATTGTAATGTAAAAAAATTCAACTTTTAAGTAATCTCACCACAACAGGGTCTTTGCATTGAAACAGTGAAGTTGGGCCTTTTTCAAACTATGGACAATGCATTAATTGCAGTGGGGTTTTTGTTGTTGTTGTTGTTTGTTTGTTTGTTTTTGAAGTGTTAAGATTTGATTAGAAAAAAAAATACAGAGACCTGACACAGAACAATGTAAACATACAAAAAGGCAGATAAGCAGAAAAGGTCCTGTATCTCTGCTTATATTTAAAATGTCCTATGACTGCCAGTAAAAGGAATGCATAAAAATATGAATATCTTCTCTAATACTTTCTTCTTAATTCCAAACACCTTTTGACTTTGAAATAGGCAGGTAGACCATAGAAAGAAAAGTACACTGCAATTTTCTTCTAATAGCCCCAAACTCTTCCTGAGAATGCAGTGGAAGCAATTCAGCAATTTTAGTGCCAGATGGATGAAAATAAAAAATTGCATGTTAAGCTTTCTTCATTAATTAAAAACTGAATACCAAGGCTTAGGTTTACAAATGTCTCCAAACAGGTTTGCATCTTGGGACAGGGTGCTGCTAATGCACTAAATATTGGCCTTGGATTTTGTTTTGCTTGAATGTTAACAAGGTGGTAATCACACTGATGGTATACAAGAATGAAAAAATGTAAAACAGGACTAGGTGAAACAGCGTTTCAGAGTGTATCACAGGGAGCAGTCCTGAAGGGGTGGGGATCTGGACAAGACAGACAAAGACTTCTGTCCTAGCTCTAATGCTTGAGCATGCCTTGTTGAAGTCTGTTGCATTTATGTCAATTTAATGATGCTTAAGCTTAGCACCCCAAGCAAGAGATACACTGAAAGCGCTTCCACATACTCACAGAGAAATTCAATTAGACTCCTGTCTACAGTCCACAGCCCAACACATACTACAAGGCAAAATCTCTGTAAGATTTGCATGTGCTTATCTCTGTGTAAATGTTTCAGGTGAGGCATGGTGGGGGCTTAACTGATGCTCCTCTTCTTTCTCCTGTAGGCCCAAGTGCTCGAAGTGATAGAAGTCAGAGCTTCCTGTTGCATCTCAGATAAAAAGGGGAAGGTGTTTGATCAAAAGGAGAATTCTTACCACGACACATCACTTGTTCCATTTGTCTTATATCTCTTGAAAATCACTTAGCAGCTTTTCATTTAAGGCATCCAGTTTTTTCCATGCAACCGCGTATGGTTTCATCTGCTGAGATTTGGTTGGTCGGGCACATGTGCAGGATTACGCAGCGTTGGTTTTGGTTTCACACTGTTCCCTGCACAAGGCAGGAGAGCGAGATTGGTGACAGGACAGTATCTGGCCTTACTGTACCCAATTTAGTGATAAATATTAAAATAGTATCTGATAAGTATGGCATCTGGCTATACCAGTTCTGTGCTAGCTGGTTTAGTCTGCACAACAGATGAGTGGAAAGAGAAGAGTGGTTTTGCTTTGCTTACGTTGCAGCTGGCCCCAGGTGATGGCTGTGCTACCACCCAGCAAGTTTAACAGAGAACCGGCTGCAACAGATTGCTTGTTACCACTCTCCTTAACTGGTAGAGAGCAGTGGATTACTGTATTTTTAGAATAAATTAGGATAAAAGCTACACTGTAATTTTAAAGGGCAAAATCTGGGGTTAAATTCTGCTCTTAAAGGAAATGTGCGTTAATTCCCACTAAGTTATACTGTATAACAAGAATGAGGAGTGAACATCTGTCAGATGTAGAAAGAAGTAATGTGGTTATCCTCTATGCACAGAATATATTCCATAATACAAATTCAGTGGATGAAGATTGACAGTATTTCATCTTCTGCCTAGCTGAGATTTCTATGTGCCTAGCTCATGTAATTTTGCCTATTTGAAAATGTTGGCAGGAATTGATTTTTGACTAAAAAGCATAAGTACATGAGTTTGCTTTATTTAAAAAGCAAAGCAAAACTATTACCAGGCATTGCTTGTTGTAGCAGAAGTCTTAACGATCATGCTTGCAATTAAACAAATGTCATCTTATCTTAAAATGAAATATTTTACAGCAGAACAGAATTGGACAGGGAAATCCAGTTGGTGATGGAGGTAGATCTCTTGATGTTGATCTTGGGAGGTGAGGTTGTATGGGGCTTGGAAGGAAAACCAGTTTCATGTGGAATAAAGAGCGAGTTAGTGCAGGGATGCAAAGAGAGAGGCAGGATCACCAAAATAACATGCTAAGATCTTTTCAGGACTTTGGGGATAGGTGTAAGAGGAAGAGATTAGATTTGTCGCAGTGTCAGGTGATACCCCTGAGCCAACAAGACAGGCAGCAGTCATGGTCTGTTGCAGAAGGGTACATAGTGGTGTGTCACCTGTGAGAGCGGGGAGCTGAGCTGGTGTGTGTGTGTTCCCCTTGCCAGGGAAAGGGAAGGAGCCCTTGTACTGACAGAGCCCTGAAGAAGAAGAAGTGACAGGGAAAACGAAAGTTTTCTGAAGAAGTGCTGAGAGAAAGATCAAAGAGTAGAAAGCAAACACAGACAAGGCTGACACAGAGTAGCAAAACAGGGACAGGATTTCAAGGAGATGTATACAGACTGGGACAGAGATTTTATTAGTAAAAGATGGCTAGAAATACAAGGCTCATATTTCCTTGTGCAAGAACTCTTCACATTATCGTATTTATGTAACAATAAAGTGTGTTTATGGCCAGCAGGGCTTGTTAGATATCCTGTTGCCCTGTAGGTTTGGTGAGATCTGATTTTTGCAGATAGCTAAACAGGAACACATCCCTGAGTGTTGCATTTCTCCTGTAGTATCTTAAATGCTTTCTGTAGAGGAACTGTCATGATGCATGTCAGAAAAACAACCACACTGGAATGCTTTTAGCTTTACATAAGAAAATACATTTCTTGTTTTTGCTGAACCTGATCAGGAAACATAAGCCTGTTAGTAAAAAAAACAAAACAAAACAAAACAAAACAAAAAAAAAAGAGAGAGAGGGGGGGAAAAAAAGAAAGAACATGAATTATTTAAAAATAAAATTGTAGCAAAAAACTTATTTGATGACATAGCTAACTTAATTCACTAGCAAACATAAATAATCCAAACTCTTTCACTCCTCTAGATGTTGCATTGCAAAGAGTTCTTTGCTTGATTTTGGTTTTTCTTTATACATTGCCCCTTGTTATGGTAATATGTAAAACTTTTCTCTACAGATATTTCCTTTTTAGATTACCAATGTGGAGCTGCATAATTCAAGTGAAATTAATAATACGTTGTAGGTTGTCTAAGAAAGAATATTTGTTGATTTTTTTTTCCTTCACACCAGTATTTCTAAGGCAAATGTGAGAAAAGAGGTCTGTCTGAATAGTCAATTTATTGTTTCATCTTGTCACTGGAAAGATCTGCAATGAGTATATCTCTGGTACTAAGTGCTGCCTATTCACAGAGGACTTTGTGTCAACTGATTTTTAATGGTAGAGCAATCGATAACTTTTTTTTTGATTTTGCTGATCTTGCAAATACTTCACACTACTGAACTGATACCTACAAACCTTGTGGGATATTAATGCGTGCCAGGATAAAGTGTTTTTGACCTCAGTAACAACATCTGTGTTCAAGGCCTTCGTGGTTCAGCTATGATCTACTGGTTTTTTACTTTATGGATTTTTAAGTTAATGTCATCTATTTGCATCCATTTAAACCACGCACTTCACACATGCTTTATGCAAGTACCCGGTTCGTGGTGATTTGCCAACTTCATGGGAGGCCTTATTATTAGTTTCCATTCTAAGGCAGTCAAAAAAAATTTAAAAACAAAAACCCTAAAAATTTTCTGCTCTTTCCTTTGTTCAGCAAAAAAATGCGAGGCAATGTCTGTCTTTCCCGTGTTGTGAAGCTGCTTTGTTAGTGCTGCTGGAATGAGGTGAAGTCTTCACTCCAAAATTCTCTAGACTTCCATTCATCGATTCATAAGTCACTTTAATATCATGTATATTTAATGTTGTCTTTTTTACATAAGCGTTTTCTTCACTTTTATAGTATCAGAAAAGTGAAGACAGTATGCAAATGTTGGGCTTGGTTTTACGTGTATAAAGTCTGTCTGAGATGTGTAGTTCTGTCATGAATAGATTATACCCTAAGATCCTGGGGCAGGCTTATCTTCCTGTCCTCTTTTACAGCTGGTGCCACCCTTGGGGAATAATGGTGTTAGTAGTAGAAAGGCTGAAGTTACCACAATAGCTTCAGAAGGTCACTCTCAGGCCAGAAACTTGCTGCTAACTCTCGCTGCTTCTTCATCCCATGCACAGCAAGCCCAATGACTGGCAAAGACAGAAACCGAGAAAAAATCACCGAGAAATAACATAGGAGGAGCATGGTAACATGAATAGCCATGTTGGTTTTGTTTTGGTTTTTGGGTTTTTTTTTTTTAGTAATTTCTCACCAACAATGGCCAATCTCGTGTGCTTCAGGATGAAGCCCTGTAGTAGGTAATAATATGATAACCAACCCTCTGGATACATTCCTTACTCCTCTTTGATGTTTAAGCTGGTAAGAATGTTATTACTGTAGCTCTTTCCAACCTCATATGGAGTTTTTGGTTTGGGGTTGTGGGGTTGTTTGTTTGTTTGTTCCTCCTTCTCTCCTTCTCTCCTTCTCTCCTTCTCTTTCCTTCTTTCCTTCTTTCCTTCTTTCCTTCTTTCCTTCTTCCTCTCTTCCTCTCTTCCCCTCTTCCCCTCTTCCCCTCTTCCCCTCTTCCCCTCTTCCCCTCTTCCCCTCTTCCTCTCTTTCTTTTTAATATTTAAAGTTACAGCTCTTAATATTATGGTTATAGACAGCCTTCAGATTGGGATTTCAAATAAGAGATAAATGCTGAACTCTTATTGGAAGGGTTTGTTGAAAATCCCAGTGTTAATAGATGATAATAGTGTCAAAGTTACACCAGGGCAGCAGAACAGCTTTGTAGTTGTTGATTTTTTTTAATTGTTTTATTTGTCCGTTTTTCTGTTTAACTCCTCCTGATATTTTCCCCATATGCTTGGATTGTGGACAGAGTTGACCAGCTAGTGTAGCACATGTTCATACACTGCTAGTGGAGTATTTAAATTTTTCTTCTCTGTCTCATGCTTAACATTGTGAGGTCCTATTACCTGATTCATCTGCCCTCTGATAGAGTAGATTTTTCTGATATAGGTAATATTTTAGGATAGGGATGGCCAAGAGCGGTCTAACTGCTGTGCTGGTGGCAAGTAACTATGGGGCAGAATTACTGCATTTGTTTTGCCCTCCAGTCACTTATCAGGAGGAGTCAAACAGCCTCCTGGCATCCAGCAAGTATTACAATGTCTGCTGCATCCTGGGGAAACAGGAAGCAATAAGTGATGCTCAAGTGATTCTTATATTGCAGTGATGTAGTTGTGCTGTAAGCCTCTTCATCTGTCCTGTATTTTAATTATGCTGCAAAGCTTCCCCAGTGAGGTAGGTAAAACAATACATAAAATTATTCCATCTGTCAGAAAATGCAGCCACATCTTCAGAAAAAGACAGTGCCGTTATTTAAAGCAGCATGTGAAAATGTGGTAAGAAAAATCTGATGTCTGATTAAAGGCGGGAGGGGAATTAAATTAGGTGGGATATTGTTACTCCCGTTCCACTTTGCACAAGACATTGGCACTAACCTGTCTGCTTCTGCTTACACAGAAAAGAGTTATGGGATCTAATCTGAGATGACCAGGAGCCAGCAAGTCAGTCTTAGTGTTTCCTAAGTTTCAGTTTCTCTACCTTTTTAGGTGCAACTATGAAGTTTTACATCATTCACCTATTAGATGTTTCTGTGCATATAAACCTCTGGGTGGAGAGCTGGGTAATGAATGAGTCTGTCTGGTTCCGTGGAAAGCCAGATGTGACAGATGTTCCACCTCCAGTCACACTGCAATCGAAGGGCCTCTCCCACTCATTTCCTTTTTTTTTTTTTTAAATCTCTTGTAGCTTATCAGTGCCATATGTAAGCTCTAGGGATGCATAGCAAACTTTAACCTCTCCTGCCATCCTTTTTTGGGTGAATTAACATTGTTCTGCATGCATAGATGAACCTAATGAGCCTGAGTCTTTCAGGAGCGGTGAAGGTGATCGAGCTGTTCTCCATGCTCAGTTCTTTAATCACTGCAGACTTCCACATTCAATCGCCATAAGCAGTAATTGCTCCTTATGCCACTGAGACAGACATGAATAAATAAATGTATTTTTATCCCTGCCCAGGTAAACTTGCAATGTAGTAGCTCTGTGAGAGATCACAAGAAACCTGTTACGCATGGTGTGACATGTATGAAAGCTGGAGGTAGTGGGTATCTCACAGAGTGAACCTGTGCTGCTGATCCCCAACTGTGGCAGCATATACTCCATGAAACCCGCAAATCCAGTAGCTTGTCCTTGAGGTCTCAGTGCAAAAGTATTTTAGATGCAATGGATTGTACAACTGCTTTATAAGATCATTTGGGGCAGTTTCTATGAAAGGGTGACTGTAGTCAAAATGCTCTGTATTCCAGGGGCCAGGCTGGGGAGTTCAGCTCTTTGCAGCGATCCCATTGACCAGATTTCTATTCTTGGACTTAGCAGTGGCTTGCTGCGTGTCCTCAATATGTCAGTGGTTAGCAGTGTGACTGTGGGCAAGCCATTTCACCTTGTTATTTCCTCTCCCACTCTTTGTCTGTCTTGTCTGTTTAGGCAGTAAATAAAATGTTTCTTCAGGACAGTGACTGTCTCTTAGGATGTATTTGTTCAGCAAGTACAAATAAGATCAAGGCCCCATGGCTGGGGTTTCTATGTGCTCCCACAACATGAATAATAAATAATAGCAGAGGTAAACTGATTGTGTTTGTACCATTTATGTGCGGAGGTATTATTGAATGAGACAACAAAGGAATACAGCAGAAGTGTTCCTGAGTGTTGCAGTAGAAAATGATGATTTTAATATAACTTTTTTTTTTTTGAATTTATGAAGCAGATGTCTATGTGCAACTGATGTAAAGATTGTTCTTCACACTGCATTTGTGCAGTAACAGCAGCGTGTCTAATCTCATATATGGAAATTCTGTCGCTACTATTTTAGCAAAAATAAAATTAAAAGAAAAGAAATGCTACTCTTCTTGAGATAAACACAAAAGAACTTCTCACTGTCCAGGAGGGTTTGGCAGTAGTCGAGATTTAAACCTCTGAGTATTGTGAGTGCTATCTGCTTGCACAGAAAGACTGCCTCGTTTCCCTCTGGGACTTCTGATACCAGCCACACAGTCTTTAATGCATGGCTGGATGTTAATGTTGCTATGTACAGCCTTTGAAGTGATCGAACTCCCACCAGAACTTAGATTTTAATCATCACTTTGATCTGTGGCTGTGCTACGGAATCAGTTACAAATGTGTCTTGATTCTCTAAACCTAAAATTGTGCAGGACTCCTACATGTCACATTTCAGAAACAGTGCAAATGATGGTATTTGTGAATCAAAGACAAGTCTGAGGGGAAACGTGTGGAACGTTACTAGAGGCTCTTAAATATTCCCTAACCTATTTGTTCTGTTCTGTTTCGTAAGCTAGAAATAAGAAAACTCTAAAGACATTGTCAACTTTCTACTTGATTACTTCCAAATTAAGAGAGAAAAACCAAGTTCCTCATGGAACAGCTGTCAAAGCATTGATATTGTTGCATATATTTATTTTTTATAAAATAAGGATTTTTGCAAATGTTTATCATAAGCTTTTGTCCATTTGGCTGTCTTTTACAATCAAATTTTCGGTAGTAACTGCACAAGCTAAATTAGTTCATTACTGATTATTTCCTTAAAAGTTGCCATAGAGTTCCTTCTTGTCTACACAGAATTAAAGGCCAAAGACCCATTTGATGACTTCAGGAAAAGTCAGTATTTTACTATTTTCCTGCTCTACTATGGCTGATAAACCAAGTGAAAATTTCAAATCTGATCAACCGTAGAAGTAAAGAATGAAAGATTATGTGCTCAATGTATTGCTGCCTACACAAATAAAGCAAGGACAAATGCATATTTTCATAGAACTTCTTAGGTATAGTAAGCATTGGGATTGCTTAGAACTCTAGCGAGAAGAAATATTTAAAGCAGACTTTCTAGATTAATTATTCCTTGGAAAATTCAATTTTTTTTTGTTACTGATCATGTTTGTGTTGCAAACAAAAAAGATCTTTAGTGCACAAAGGAACTTTCAAGTGTACAGTCGAAACAAGGCAGAAAGACATGAAGAACACACACAGTAATGTGGTAATGTTATTCGTGTTTTGGAAGTGCCTTGAGGCACAGACCAGAAACCATTCTGGATGGTAGATAATGCTTGTCATGCTTGTCTACAGTGTGTAGTGTCCTGCAGCGTAACATTTAGAGATTTATTTCTTCCTTCACAAAGTTTGCAATCAGAAGCCATCAAATGGATAGAGATGTTAAACGTTAGGGTTTTTTTTTTGTAAACAATTTAATGCATCATTGGGGTGAAACAAATAAGCAAGAACAGAAAAAGGAAACTGGATATATTTGTGTCTGCGTAATACATGACTCATACTTTAGAGAAGCTGCATGATTTCCATGTGAAATCAATAGCAGAGTCCCAAATGGCTGTCACTGAGTCCTGATTCACCACTTCTTTTCAAGATGAGAACTCTGATGTGGTATCTGCATGTTCTTGTGCTGATTTGTCTGAATTATGTTGTTTTTTGAGGGAGAGAAAAGAAGATTGTTGGGCAGTCAGAGAGCATCACTGGTGTGAGCACGGACCTCTATTGTGAACAGAAGTCTCTTTTGTCTTGTTTCAAACTAAAACCTGAAGTTAACAGAGAAAGGAATAATTGACCACAGTGTACTCTGAAGAAAACCAGAATAAATCTGGATTAATTCTGTTGTTTTAGTGGATTTATTCTGGATTTTCACTGCTGTACCCAGGAGGCAAAACAAAATTTGGGCCAGTCACTTAGGACTTCAGATGAAATACTGGCCACAGGAAAAAGGATAGAATATTTCAACTGACATCAAATAAGCCTCTCTATTTTATAATATCTTACACTTGTTTTGTCTTCATCTTAGTACATTTGGCATTCCTTTAGTTACAGTTTTCATGTTTTATTTTACCAAATAGAGTTTAAGGTTAGCCATATCATCTTTGTTGCCCAAGTGGAGAAGATGATTTTGAGCATGTTCACTTGTCTGATTTTGAAGAGGATGTAGTATTGCTGTTCTTTAGCTCTCTTTACTCTAAAATTTAGTCTCTTTACTCTAAAGAAGGGGAGAAACGAGATAACAACGATGTGACAGAATTGTTGACTTTGGGAGATGCTTTCTCTCAGCTGTGATGTTATGTGTCACTGTCTTATACTGTTCATTTCTTTACTCAATCTATTAATCACAGATTCTTTTCTTTCAATCTTCATCATTAAGTAACTTTAAAATGGATGTTTCACTCTGTTATAATACTAGAGAAATTAATAAATGGAAACCTGATCGTTATTAATTTTTCTGTTAGCATCTTCAAACACAACTCGCTTTATTATTAAATAAATTATTAATATTTTTGTATTAATATTGCAGTGGCAGTTGAAATCACTGCATGTGCTGTACAGACAGCCTCAATTCTTTTGAGTACTCTACTCCTATATTGGGAAGAACTTTGATGAAATATGTAGCTATACTTAGTGTTAGAATTGAGCTTAAGCAGACAAAGCAGGCATTGTTATCTTGCTTTATGGAGGGACACTGGGAGAGAAGTGACATGCTGAAGTTTAAAGATGGAGCCTGAGGCAGAACTTGAAACAAATTGATACCCGAAGTCCTGGTCCAGTGCTATATACCGCAAGTCTTGTCATCCTTTCCAGATTCACTGCCTCTTTCACTGTGAAAAACCAATTAGAGAAGACCAAAATAAGTCGATAAGATCTGTCTCGTCGACTTCTGTAGTACTGACTCCTCTTCAAGTGTCTTTTGTTGACTCTGAGAGCCTCCTAACTGGGTAACCATAGGAGTAGGAATAGCTCTTGATACCTGTCCCGCCTCATCACATCACAAAGGCTGCTGTTGCCCTTAGTTAGACCCTGGTGCATCTGTGTTGTTGCAGGCAGCAAGTGGGGGCTCTTGGGGAGGTGGTGCAGCTCCAAGCTGTGCTGATTTTTATCTCTGGAAATTGGAGTCCTGCAGTGGGCAGCACCACCGAGTGCTGTATATTGTTTGTGCTGTGCTCCTATTGCAAACACAGTGGGGGGATGGTCTTGGCTGTTGTTAGTGCTGACATCATTTTGCTCTTTTCCACAGACCCATAGAGAAGGCCGAAGGGCTTATCTTGGGAAGGTGAAAGGTTCACCATTCTCATTAGACAGTAAAAAAGAAAGACTGTAACTTTGGTACTTCAGTTCAAATGTTTTTCAAAAAAACATTATACCCAACATGAAACTGTCAGTAGAAATATGAATTTAGAGGGCCTTTATCTTCCATAATTTAATTTTATTGTATTTGTAGACTTGAAAGTGGATTCTGGCTGCTGAGGATTGAAAGGCATTGCCCGAAACTTCAGATAGTGAGCTCATGGAGCCTTTCAAAGAAAACAAACAGACACACACACAAAAGCAATATAGTTTAAAGGTTAGGATTTCTTCTCAATTTCTAGGTTTCTTTGTATCTTTGCCCTGGTGTGATTGTGCTCCCCAGCTGATAGTGTTTACTCCCCAAATATTCTACTCTTGTGAAAGTCATCTGGCCTCCTCAAGTTGAACTGACCTTTCACAGATTTAGGTCTGATAGACTTGATAGATGAACCCTGTTGAACATGAAAGAGAGAGACTCCTTTAAAGAAAGAAAGGAAGGAAGGAAGGAAGGAAGGAAGGAAGGAAGGAAGGAAGGAAGGAAGGAAGGAAAAGAAGAAGAAAAGAAAAAGAAAAAAGAAAAAAACACAGACTTATGTCCCGGTTGGTCCTTTGTTGCACTCAGCATTACATCTGGACCAGGCAGTGTGCACAAGAATGCAGGATCTCAGCACAAATGTGGACAACAGAAAATATCAGGAGACATCTCTGAAGGTTAAAAAAAAAAATAGCATCTTGCTCATTTGGACTGCAGTTTGGTAAAATCTCTTCACCTTCACTCAAATATATCTAGGTTCACTGGATAGCATGCTGGAAAGAAGCAACAAAGAAGTTGCTACCAAGTGCTCAGCTGTAAGCCAAGCCTTTAAAAGGAAAAGTGCAGCTGTATGTGACAGAGTGGATTTGTTCACTTGTCATAGAGTCAGTAGCAGTTGTTGTGTTGAAATTTCCCATCCTATACTAATAATACCTGAACAATGGTTACTCACATTCGTATTCAGTCAAATACAATCAATAGACATCTGTTTGTACATGAATGACTGTGCACAGGTACCTGTTTACTGCTAATTAAGTATCATTAGCGATTAGTTTGTCTTCAGAAGGGGAAAAAACCCTCCATAATTAAGGGCTAGTGTATTATGTGGTCCCATATTTTCCCTTTTCAGAACTTGCATTCTAACAGGACCATTAGTTTGCAGTACATTTGTCTGTATTTAAATGTAACTACATTTCCTTGAAAAGACCATCTGTTCATAAAGACCATCTTTTTCATGTTCCCTGCAGTAAACTTTAGAGAGTAGTAGAATTAGCAAAGGACTGTATTTAAATGAAAATATATGTGGATTGAGACTAGGTAAAGCTGTTATGTACACACTAAAATGGTTCTGCGCTGGAAAGATTGTAATTATCTTCCTTCTTTACCTTTACAGATTTTTTTATGTGCTCTGAATTCTGCCACCTTTGACTGAGTGATTTTGTTCTTTCTACCTACACCTGAATGGAATGTACCAAGTAGCAAATTACTTGAGCTATGATTGTGGTGAAGCTGTTTTTACTTTGTAAAAAATGAAGCACTTACACTTTCATTTTGCTTGGATTGATCATAAATAGCCACATTACAAACCTGCAGTGTAAAGGTCTGGATTCTACACTACCTAAGTAACGCTGAGTGCTTCTTTATTCCACAGATTGTCCTATTGTAGAGTGAGGTACTATTCAGGTTTAGAGTGGCCTGGATGAACAGCAGGTTGGTCTTCTTTAAATAAACAATTGTGTTCAATTTATTCCTATGCATAAACTGAAAGATCAGGCTAAACTGAATGTCAATGAGACAGAACACTTCCACCATAAAGATATTCGTGAAAGAATGAGAAATGCCCCCAGTGAGGTTAGAAATACAGAAAATGAAAAGAAGTGCTGTAAATGGAGTTGGTAATGTTCTCATATTATACAAAACAGATGAAGAATTCCTGCTACTTCAATGGAGATTGTGCAAGTACAGCCCTTCATGACCTGCACAGACATAACCATGGCAGTAGCGAGCAAACAAGATAACATTCTTATCCAGAATTCAGACAAGAGGATAAATGTTAACTCCATACAAGAGTTAAGATAAACATTTTTTTTTGTTGTTATTGTTTAATGGTTTATTTCTTATGCCAACTAAAGCGTGTATTCTGGGCTTTCTTAGAAACCTAGGCAAAACATAGAATAAACCAGAAATAATGAACTGAGCAATGCTGAAGTACTCAAAACATGATTATTATTATTTTTTTTTCCAAAGATGAAGGGAAGATTACAAAGGAAATTCTTGTCATTAGCTAATAGCTTCTTCTCAAGCAGTAAAATTGGTGTAACCAATGGTAAAAGAAACCTCTGGCCGTTAGCTCTATTGAATTGTCTCACAGAAGTAAATTACTGTATATCCGACATAAACAAGTCACTGTTGCATGGAGCGCCTAAGTGACAGCTCTGTACTGTGGGAGTTATCAACCCTTCAATATCAATATGACCTACTGTGTACTCTTATCAAAAGCATATACATCTCTTCTATGATAAGATACCCCTGTATGTCAGACTGCCAAACATTTTTATTGTCTGTGTTCTCCATATACTATTCTCCAGAAGAGCTTCACATAGAAGGATAAGTTACGCATAAATGCAAAAAGGGTTTCCATTTTATTAGGAATTATTTCTTCCAACAAAATATGCTGGGTTAATGAAAAAAAGACCTGGGAGAACTTATTCACAAATACTATATCTTGTTAGATTTTAGGTGGATCATGTTTTTACAGGCCCTTTGTATTCACTCGTTCCAGAATATTAATATGGATGTGATTTTACTTGCAAGACCAAAAGACATTAGCGTTACCGTGTCTGATCCAAAGTTCTGATACAACAATATCTAATGGTGTGCTCTAATTTGTCACTTTTATGGTTGGAAGGGATGTATTTTCCCCCCTTTGAATTGGGACCGTTTTTGAAGAGTTCTTTTTCTGCAGGTAGGTTGATATGCTATGGAGTGTGGTAATAAGAGTGACTGTTAATATGGTGCTGTGTTGCTGTATGTATTAGGTAAGAGAGACAACCATAATCAGCACTCAGATATTCCTTTGATACCCCCCACCTGTCTGTCAGTAATATGGCAGGAATGCAAGGATCCTAACATTGAAGAAACTAGCTGCCTTGGATTTGTTCAGATTTTACATTTATATCTTGAAGAAATGTAAACAAAGATATGAAAATTGAAAACGATTAGTGGTGGTTTTTCTTGTATTTTTTTTTAGTGTAGTGTTTTTTTATTTGTTTGTTTTTATTTTTGTTTTTAAGAATGGCATAGTTGGGCATAGTGGAGAGAACACAGAGTAAAGGTGGAAGTGTGGATGTATCTACTGAACTTAAAACAGTCTGTGCCTGACTATGCAACGCAAGCACTGTGGAATAGCCTGGCAAGTGCTGGAATCAAGAAGCGTACCTTTTTGAAAATTCAATGAATTATGAAGTCAGTAGACCCAACTGTGTATGTTGTTGTTCAAGCTATGCCTGCAAGGAGCGTGTAAAAAAGTGAGGGTTACTAGGAATGTGTCCTTGAGCTTACTTTTGATTGCTCAGCATTACTACAAGCCACATCCTTTTTCTGACATGAATTGCAATATCTAAGTCGTCGTGAAACAAACCATGCAGCTATTTTTTCAGCTACCAAACTGTCTGTTTGTTTCTCTTTATGAGGCTGTTCTTTCCATGTCATGTTGGTGAAGATCTTGAAAGCATTTTCAGTGGTGACTTTTTGCTAGTCTCTGGTGCCTTCTTCGTTCTTCACACTCAGAGGTAACATTTGCTTAATGCTTCTGAAGTCCTCTGTCAAGTGGCTCTGCCTGCGACTACAGAAGTAATTCAGTCGAAGATTGCTTCACACTTGGGCTATTGCAATTCCCTTCTCAAAAGACCCCCTGTTTTTCTGTACCTTGCACAAATGAGTTGCTCAACTTACACTGCTGATTTTCCTGCTGCTCACATGATCTGATGTTATTCAATTACTCTGTCCATTTAACTCCAGTCTAATTTCAACAGTCTGGAGCTGACTTTTAATACCAACAAGATAACGGAAACACCCTACTTCTGTGTTCTTGTTTTTGAGCATTTCCAGATGTTTGTTCTATTCGTGTGACAGTTTGTTACTGGTCACTGAGTCCTTGTTTTTTTTCCAGTTGGATACCCGTAGAACCTCTCTCACAAAACAGAACCAAGAGCATGTCAGAGTCATTGAAATGGATGCTTGCAACTGTTAGCTGTGGGTGGAAGCTGTGATGTTTCTGAGAGTCACTGTATGAATTAATAATTTATGATAATTGTTAAGCATGTGGTGGCCAAAGGTACATTTGCATTTCTCAGAGAAAAGCATATGAAATCTTGGTATTTGGCCCTGATAATAAGCTTCTAGGTTGCTTTTATACTTGTGGGAAGCAGGACCTGGCAGGAAGGAAAGCTGTTTCTTCACTAGATGCCCAAGACTTTCAACTCTATAATTTTGCCAGCCAGTCACCAAAACAAAGACTACTTCCAGGAAAAAAAAGCCTTTCCATGCCCCAGTGCCCAGGTGAATGTTTCCAAGACATTTAATCTTGCAGCCTGCCTGGTAGGGCTTCTGGGATATCTCAGTGGTGGCATTTAGCCCTGTCTCTGAGTAGCTGCTGTAGTTTCCTTTTCAGCTCTCTGAATACTGTGAAGATCTCTTGCACTTCCTGAATGCTTGTTGAAGGAGTTTTCCTCATGAACATTTATTAGCACTATTTAACAAAGGTGAGAAGCACAGAGATTGTTTTGTGCAAATATGCATCAGGAGCAACCTTGTCTGCGTTCCAGACTCTTGCTGTTGCTGTAGGACCCTCCATCCTACAGCAGCTTTGTGCTTAGGTGAGAATTGCAATTACATGCCTCAAAAACATCCCCAGTGTTGAACAAAGTTAATCTTACACTCTCTACATATTCCTCGCCATTGCCATCTGTATAAACAGCCCCCACCCCCCGCCACGCTCTTAAACAAATCCTGCCCACCTCTTTTATTTTCTGTGTAATGGCAGTGGTGTTGCTCAGAAAACTTCACCTGTAATAGGAAAAGAGATCAATGCAATTGCTATCAATGCAATCATTAGTAGACTTAGCTTCTTAAAGCTAGCATGAAATTAACTGAAACAAATCTGAAAGCTCAGAGTTTGATGTTGATGTCCTAAATCAAATTAAAATTGAGCTAGAATCTAGCACAGCATAAAATCTTATTTGTACAAGTTACGTATTCAGTTAAATCTTATCTCATTAGTTTAATCTTACTTGATAGCACCTTAAAATTTCTAATTTTACAAAATTTTCCAATGTTCTTATTTAATGAATATAGCAATTAAATTGAATGCTGTTATAATTCATGGGATCATTTCATTATAATGTACTGTGCTAGTATACTGGATGTAAATCATTCTTGCCAGAGATGAGTAAACTATTACTGATGTGCAAAAAGTTCTATGTTTAAGGAAAGTTAGGACTGTAAAATTAAACTCAAGGATTAGGAAAAGGCAGAATTAAGACTGCCTGTATAGCTTTGATGTAGATGTGACACAATCTTAAAGACTCGATCACAAACTGCTACTTTATTCTGTGCACAGGGTGGACAGGTCAAGTGTTTATTTTTATCTGCATCATTCAGTGTGCAGTTTCAGTGCTTAGATGCCATCCAAACCCTGCCCTGAAAACAAGGTTATTATGTCCTTTAAGCTTTCCTCTCAGCAGAGTATCTGAAAGTCTCCAAGGCATTAATACACACATTTTAAGCAATGTTCATTCTCTTTGGGTGACAACTTAGCTTTAGAGCTTGATATTTTTTTGTGTACTTAACAACTTAAATGACAGATTCAGCTCATGGCTCTTAGAAAGTACAGTTATACTTGTCATTGCTCAAGATTTCTACAGACCAGGCCAGCATGTTTCATGTGGATGCCCAGAAAGTGACCAACTGTGAGATGTTCTGGCTGAGGTGACTTTCATAGCAGTACAAAATTGTGGCAGAGAAAAGGGTAGGCTCACTTCTGTAAGGTGGTGTTTGATTACCTTATGCATGAGTTTATCCTTAACCATTTTTTATCTAACAGTCTTACGCATAATTTACTATGCATTCTCAAATGTCTACCAGATAGAGCAGGGACCATATCTCAGAAAGCCTCACTTAACCTCACTCTGCTCCTAGAATTCCCTCTTGAGCTTTGCATATTACCACTTTTCTTAAAACATATCTTTTTCTCTGTTCTTGCTTTTAACTAAGTGTTTTAATCTGTAATTGTCTATACTGTATTGCTTATCATCATATAGACCAATGAAACTTAATCCTCCAAGGCAGAGCTGGTGCAAAAGCCAGTGGGGCTTCTGGTAGGCAGAGGCTCCTAGGAACAGCCTGCACTAAAGCTGTTGAACTGGGTGCTAAATGCCTACAGGGCTTTCTTGAAAAGCTGTTCATCACTTGCATGAGCACCTTGAGGACCTAATACCTGGTAGGACCATCAGCACCACTATCCCTTCTCTGGAGGGCTTTCTGCAAGGTGTCTCTGAGCCTGTTGCAGCCACTGGCAATGCTATTTTGCAGGGTCTTTTCAAGAGGTTGACGGGCCTTGGGTACCTGTGAAAATGTTGTGCTGTTTGGGAGGGCAGGATTCCTCTGGCTTGTTTCCCTGCCTAGCTGTGATGCAGGGCAGTTGTTGGCTAATTTAACCTATTGAGGCACACATTTTTTCTGTATTTCAAAGGCCAGCTGGAGTACATTTAAAATTTCCTTGTGCACTCTGTAATGACTGAGGAAGGGAAAACTTGAGCATTGTATTTGAGAAGTCTTGGGATTAAATTATGTCATTTAAGAACTCATTAGCCTGTCTTTCAAGTGTGTGCACTTTGGGGAATAATCATCTTTCTTCTCATCCTTTGCCTTTGAGTTGCTCGTGTGTCATATCTCTCATCCCTAGGAACTGCAGCTTTATGGCACTTTGGATTGGATAAACCCCTTAGCTTTGAAATGTTAAATCCTTCAATTAGCCTGAGTTTAAGACCAAAGGCCAAACATTTCAAATGTGGGTACCTGAAGTCGACAGGAACTGCAGGCATTCATCACCTCTGGAAATCAAACCAATCATTTAGGTAGCTAAATTTAGATGCAGGTATCTTGCTTGTGCCAGCCCAGTTTAATCACCGAGTCCTTTAGTTTTACTCTAGATGATTTGGTCTTTCCATAGCCCTTTGCCCTTCTGTTTTGTATTCCTTTTCCTTCCAAGACAGGGCTGGAGTTTATGTTTAGATGTGCACGTTGCAATGTCCTCTTGACTTCCCCAGCGAGTTGCTCCCTGACAAACAGATCCTTCCCAACACTTGTGCTAAAGCACCTCTTAGGTTTAGCAGTCTGAAGTGAAAGTAGGCACTGAAAAAATTGCTTCGAAAGGTTTACGTTAAGTTACGATAGACAAATGCTAGTCTTCCGTTGTCTGGGTGAACCTGTGGCCTATTTTGCTGGTTTTAGTTGCTGTCACTCCAAGGTATGTTTTCTCATTATGGCCAGTGCATGTCCTCATGTCCTTTGGTCGGGATGGTAAAAAGAAAAAAAAAAAAATCTGCTTTGAAATCTGCTTTGATATCTCTGTAATTCCACTCTGCAAGGGACCCAACGGGACAAGGGTATACAAGCAGTTCCCTGGCAGACATAGACTCCTAAGGTCAGATTTGCTTCATCCAGATATTACATCCTTTTCTGCAGAACAAGTTATATGAAGCAACAGGCACTGCAAAAAAAGTCAAAGTAGCATAAAACACTTGGTGAGAAATATCACTTTTGAATGTCTTTTAAGAGTCGCTCTTACCAATTAAATAGTGTTGTTGGTTTTTTTGTTTGTTCTGAAATCAACAGGAGTAAGATAGGAATCTAAGAAAACTTGAAATATGTTTGGACACTGTATGAAAACTCTTACCCTCCTCATCAATTTTGAGTTAATCCATATTTTTGAAGATGTGAAATCAAGTGTGGATTGCATAATTTGTGCACCTGCTTTTAACTGCCCATGTACATGGAATTAATTGATTTCGTTGACTGATTTTCTGATGAAGTAAAGTACTAGAATGAGTATAGACAAATAAACAACAGTGGCTTGTGAAGACTTAGTTGTTTACTGAAATGACTGCCCAAAGAAATAAATCCATGAGCAAAGGGAATTTTCAGAGATTTGTATTCATATATAAAAAGATTCTGAAAGAATGTAACAACTCAGGGACTAAACTGCCTTTCCATTGCCATGATCTTCTACTTCTGCTGATTGTGAATGCTGAAAGTCTGCTCTGCTTCCCCAGGGTCTTGATAGAAAATTCAATGTCAGAACTGCAAAGGCAGAAAACTATCAAAGAGAAAAACCCAAACAAACAAAAATCTGAAACCCCCAAATAAGGAAAGGATATCGCTTCGTTATAGCTCTACCCTGAGTAGATGTTAACAAGTCTATTTAAACCTTTTCAGACTGTAATCTGCTGCTGGCCTCCTGTCCTAATCTAACTTGCCATTTCCCTGATCAGTTAATTCTGACCTGATTAGCATTTCAGAAATGCACAGGTTTTGTCAAACACAGCTTCAGAAGCTGTTTTGCAATACCCCTTTGGGTGCCTGGTTTTTGTGAGCTGCAGATTACAATGGATGATTTCCCAATCTACTCCATTATATTTATTCTGGCTTTGATTCAACATGAGGAATCATTGGTGACATTAAAATGCACCACATGGAGAGACATCATGTAGTTGCACTGCCGCTAGTTGGATGGTTTCAACCTAGCTCATCCTGCTGCAGTCCCAACATCAGCCCAATCCCAGTGTCCTCCTTCCTCGGCAGGAGAGTGCTTGTTTCTCTGTTTGGGTGAACAGCCTCTCTAAAGAAGCAAAGTAGAGATTTCTCTCTGTGTTACCTCCCCACCTCTTCTCTTTTTGTGGAGAGGGCAGGGATCTGGTTGTGTGCTTGGAGAGGTAGGAAATGGAGTTTGCTTCCTCACAGAAATGGCAAAGAGGAGAAAATTTCTTTAAAATATTTTCAAGTTGTTGAGGAAATTTGTGAAAAACTCTCCCTCTAAAATGCCTGTTCAGCTGAGCATCTGGGTGTAGCACAATTCAGTGAAGTGTGTTTTCTTTGTGGAGAAAGAGCGTCCTTTTATTCCAGGCCATGTTTGTGTGCTGTTTCAACAAAGAACAGGCATCTTCTTTCCATGGACTTCTGAATATGAGCTGCTTCCTTTCTCACACATGGGAATATGGAGTATTTCATCCCTTTCTTCTTCTACATACGTTCTCCTTGTGCCAGTATAAGAGCATTTTATGTCCCTTACAGTATCATGCAGTGCTTCCCCCCAGCACCTCCTGCCAATAGTCATTGTTGCTGTGGCAGTTCTCCTTGGAGAATATACTCCTATCATTAAAACCTCGCCTGATAAGAACTTATTTTGCCAGAGATATCAAGGTTCTTTTAATATGTATTAGTCTCTTCTTTTCTCTTGCAGTAGCAAGAGGGTGTTTATTTGCTTGACTGAGTTTGGTAGAAAATGGAGGTAAATGTTCCTAGCAGCTAAGTTACCAAAGTAGAAGTCTGCATAGTGCTATTTTTAAGCTTAAATTTGGCTTCGCTTTACTTGTCTAGGATGAATGCCATGTGATGATACAAAATTTTGTGATAAACAGGCATGGTAGGGCTGATCCCAGTTTTGTATGGATTGAACAAGAAAATAATTCCCTGTGCAAAGGACCTTGACATGTCTCCAAAATAATTAAACTTAGAATAGCTTCTGAAGTGCCTAAGCACCATTTGGAAAAGACATGTAGGTAGAACTTTTCATGAGAGCTTAACACAGATGAAACATAGTTTTCAAAACTGATTGGCAATAATGTAGGTGGCTAAATTCTCTGAAGTGTACTGAATGTTGAAGTGCTTTGAAAATCTGACAAGAAGTGTCAATGTCACAGTTGCTGCTGGTTGCAGAAAGACTTCAGAAGTTTGGCTTTAAATTTGGGTATTTATAGATCTGGCCTAAGAGCAACAGTTACCAAAGAAGTAAATAAACAAACTTATTTTGAACTTCTTTTCAGACAAGATGGCTAAAGTAAAGCTCTTAAATAAGCTTTTCTAGCATCTGAATTTGTGCTTTGATTTTCAGAATATCTGCTTGCTTTCTAATTGTCTCAGTGCACACCTGAAGGACCTAAGATACGGGCTAGTTCGGTTCATGTTGTTTAGCAAATTCTGATGTAGTAGGAATGTCAGTGGCCTCTTCTCTCTATGATCATCGCTTTCACCTAAAGTTCCTCCATTGATTCAAATTTTAAGCTGAAATTCAGGTTTATTTTTATGTTTACAATCTGAACTACAAGGTGTTGTATTTATTGCATTCTTATTCTGCTGAGATGCCAAGAGACTGCCATGATCTGATTCACAGAACTGGGTTTCAGCTCACTTGACTATGTCAAAATAATAGCAACAAAGATCAAGCTCATCCCTGATGCTTCTCCTGGAAGTGAGGACCATTCTTCTGCGGAGCTCATTAGTTGTATCCCTATGCAACCCCTGCTTACAAAAGAGTCAAAACTTCTGCATCCAGAATAGCATCCCAGGAGTGTTACTCTGCTTTCTAGAAACATGGCCTAAAGCACAAACATTGTGGTGTAAAAGCTACTCAGCTCTGATCCACAGTCTTGCAGGTGTTATTCTGGTATCTGGCTACAAGGAAGCACTGAGTTTCTGACTCTAAAGAGAGCCACAAGTAGTTAACCCCTTCTTAAAATCGGGCCTTTATGCCTGGTGGGCTGAAAGAAAACCAAAGATGACAGAACCTTAGGAGGGGGGCTCAGATTCCTAGAGATCATGGAAAGTTGGGGGGAGAGTTTGGACCAAGTCCTGTTTTACCTTACTTGATTTGCTCATTCCCATACAGCATGTATTGCTCTCTGAACATCCCTTGTTAGGAGTGCAGGCGACATTTCTGGGGCAGCCACTTCATTCTGTACAACTAGCACATTTTTTAAAAACAGGTAACTGGCCTAAAGTTGGAGTGGCTAACTCTGCTAATTACTTGAAACTCTTTAATATGATGCTGGAGATGTTAAACGATTGTACCTGCATTAAATATGCTGTGCTTACGCAAACGTGGCACACAGACTGCAAGTTCTAAAACTTATCAGGCAGACTAATTATTTAAATGTGAGCTATAGGTTACATAAATAAATAGCTCTCCCTCAGTAAATGGCAAGGTGTCAGGGTGTTAGCCACGTGGCTTGCAGCAAAGTAGAATTAATGTTAACACTTCCATAGCTTTTTTTCTCTGATTAGTAATTCCTTCAATGTTGGTAGATGAGCTGAATTTATGAAAGTTTTGCCTGCCCTCTAGGTCTCTGTTTTGTATTCCTTGTGCATTGCAGCCTGCTCTTGGCTCTGGCAGCAGTGTTGGATACTAAAACCGCAAACAGCTCAGGCTCCCTGCTTAGCTCGTGGAGTAAGGCAGATCTAAACCAACCCGGGAGCTTCCCCTGGGCATGAACTCTGCTCTTCCAGCTCCCATAACTCGGTCCTTCAGCTACAGAAGCAGCCCATTGGCACTTAGCAGCATGTATATCATAGAGCAGTGACATAGAATTGCATATAGCAAGAAAATAGGCAGATCACTGTGGTAATGAATCAGCAATTTCCCCAAGTGGGCTCCTTGCATTTTGCTGTTACACATATGCTGCAAGAGAGATGCATGTGTGTTCAGAGAGAGGCACAAAGTGATGATATGCTGCCTGTAACTTTTTAGGATGCTTTTTGAGTGCAGAGTTATGAAAGCTCAAAAAAATCCTATGTGAGAAAGGCTGCTTTAACTAGTCAGGGAGAGTTTCATTAAAGTTCCTTGCTATTATTAGTTTTAAATTCACTTACGTCTGCTTCAGTTTCGTTTCCAGAGGCACCTGCTCTGGTGGTTTTCTGGCAGCAGTGCTGCAGAGGGTGGGGAGCGTTAAGTGACAGGTTGCACATTCCTCCTTGGTCTCCTGGAAAAGGCTTTTTTTTTCTCCAGTCACGCAGTTTACAAAACGAAGCTTGAACAGGCATCCTCCCTCTCCTTCCCCATCTGCCTCATTTCCCACTCTTCCTTTCTGTTGCACCCCGTCAAAATGCAGCCTAATTGCCTGGCTTCACAGAAGGGAAAACCCAGGTAAGTGTTTCACTTACCCTTCCCTAAGGGGAATTTGTAGCTCTGACTTGAGGGTCTGATCCTGCAATATGCAACGCCTGTTCTGGCGAACGGCAGGGAAGGTGCTTGGCACCTTATGGGATGTGCTCAGCCATCTGCAGACTCACAGCCTGGGTGCTGCCATGCTCCCCTGCAGCACCGCATCCCAGGGAGGCTCCTGTCCATCCCTTTTGTGGTGGTTTTAGGAGAATGGACCTGTTTTCGTGGCAGTCATTCAGCAGCACTGTCTGCATTAGGCCCAGTGGAAGCAGTTGGAAAACTCAGTCAGTGCAAGGGATTAAAAGAAGCCAGATGCTGTCGTAATGGACAAGCATAAGGCAAAGTTGCAAACCTATCCTTTTGGGGAAATTGAAAGCAGTTTAGTTCAGGTTCGGCTTAGAGGGTTGAGAAGGAAATTGACTATTAGTCTCAAACCAGGCTGACGGTGCACCCACACCGAGCTCGCAGATGCTCCGCACCCGCCAGGCAGAGCCGTGCATTAACCCGCTGGCGGCGTCGGGGCACGGGCTCCTGCTCACAGCCTTGCTCGGGCTCGCGGAGCGGCATGAGCAACAACCCAGAGGTCACCGAGCCGCTTCCCCTGAGGCCAGCGCTCAGAATGGCTCACACAGGGCACGTCTGTGCGATGTGAGGTCTGTATGGTCCAAACCAGGCAGCAGGGCTGCTGTTTGTGCCCCTTGCCACCGGTGCTGGGCTGGAAAGCAGCAGGGGCAGGATTCGGTCACCTTAGCAACCCCTCGGCCAGCACTTCTGGAGAACACATTGCACCAGGTTTAGGCCAACCAAATCCTCTTCCCAATCCCCCGAGGAAGGGGAAGGGGGGAGGCAGCTGTGAGCCTGTTAAGAGCTGCTTTCAGCTCGATCCGGGGACAGCAGATCTGCGTGTGGAGGCTGATGATGAAACTGTGCTGTAACCCTTTGCAGGTAACCTCTGCATTCAGTGAAAACCGAGGTTGCTTTGCTGGTCTTTTCTTAGCCCAAAGAAGGGGAACAGGCACGAACAGCAGCTTCAGCTCCTTCTGCTTTCATGCACCATCTAATTTTTTTTGTGAACAGAGCCACCAGTGAAGTGTGAAAGCTGCTGTTAAGGTCCAATTTCAAGCCCTGCATAAAGCTACACTGTTTAAATTTATTTACATTCCTTCACTACTGTGTCCTGCAAGCACATCTTTTTTCTTTCTTTTGTTTTCTGAGCACTTTCTCTATTGCCAAGGTGTTTAGCTGCAAACACGAAAGGCCATGCAAATAAGACCAAGCCAGCTGCACAGATTTTTGCGTGCTTTAATTAAGTTGTAGGGCTTCAAATGAATTTGGCTCCAGTTTCTGATGCTTCCACTCCCTGTATTCTGTTCCAGTGTGGATGTTAAATGGCGCAGAAATGGAGCGTGACCTAACTTTCATGTCAGTTGATCTGGCAGTAACTGTTTTTGTGTAACTAATTTAAAAAGATTGATTGTTGGTTAATTACATTAATGAACTGAACCAACATGGGCACAGACCAGAGCTCAGCAGTCTCCTAAACAGTCATTAAGAATAGACATCTATCTTTTCACCTGCTTGTACAGCCTCCTGTTGGGTGGTAGAGTGTGCAGAATCATAATTCTGAAGGTTAAATGACTTAGGGACGTAATCACAAACTGTTCACCTCTGCTACATTTCTGCCCATATGGCCCTGATAGTCACAGTCAAAGTCCATTTGGACAAACTGTCTGTTGAAAGGTCTCCAGGACAGCAAGTCTGCTGGTTTCAGCTGGGTTCCTGGCAAATGCCAGCATGTATTATAAATCCACCAAAGTTCCCTGCTTGAAAAGAATTTGTGGATTTAAACAATTTTGAAAGAACTCCTTTTCCAATGAGGGTAATTCATGCTTATCAAGGTGAAAGTGTATTAAGCAGAACAGCTCACTGTTCTCTCTAGCCAGCTCATGAATGTGAAGAAAGATTGAATCAATATACATTTCTGTAATTAAATTGGTAAGTTAAAATGCTTGAGTTCTTGTTTTAGCAAATAGTCATTGGAAGATGCATTTCTGTGTGTTTGTTATCAGTATTGCCCTTGTAGCCATTCACTAGAGTTAGGAGGGAGATATGCGGATGTTGCATGCCATGCAAGGGCTTACAAAAGAAGTACTTTAAAAGGTAAAGAAGTTTGAGACAGGAGCACTGACACCTTCTTTAATCTGATTTCAAAATATTACACAGTAAATAAAGGCGGTGGAATGCACTTTATTTCATTTTGAAGTTTGGGGATATAGTATTGTATATCCTTTGCCATTTTTAGCATATCTAATTGCTAGTTTTCTTCAAATGATGAAGGACTTAACCTGAAATTAGTAGGAGTGTTGCCACTGGCTTGAGCAGAAAGAAGGGGAAATGGAGCAGGGCTGCCTATTAAGAGAGGTGGCAAGAAACATCCTGGTTGCCTGGGAAATCAAGAGTGAAAGTACTTTTGCACTGTTGGCCTGGGAGAAGACATTAGCTTGCATAGGTTGTTGTCAAAATATTTAGAGGTGACTTGTGTTGGTGCTGATACTTTGTTATTCTGCAAGGGTTGATCCAGTAGCTTCTGAGACCGAGGAGTCGTTACAGGGATTTCAGTGACCTTTGTGTGATGGACTCGGTGACCTATGAAGTCTGATTTTCAAGGAGGCCATTTACTTCCACAAACCATTTTATATTCCAAATTCAACAGTGCTGAGAGGAAGTAAGTCAACAAAAAATGGAATTGGCCAGGGGTCATATAGTCCATCCCAAAAATTTGCTTTCTTGAATTCTCTGCTTCCTCACTGGATATGCGGTCAAAATGGCTTGAGGTTACAAGGGGTGAGACTTGCTCCTGTGGGTCGTTTGGAGACTGGTCCTGCTTCCCCTGTCATCCCAGAGACTTTGGTGGACTGTTGAGGGGTGAACAGCTGAGCATCTGCATTCGGGATTTCAGGCATTGGTTCACAACAGCTTAAAAATACATTAAATGTGAGGTGACGAAGTTGTGGGATGACACATATGCAAATAGCGTTAAATTATGGGCTTATCTAAGATCTTCTGTTTCAAGCTAATTGAAAGACAGAGGCCACTGCTGCAGGAGGAAAATATGAAAAGAACGCTATACTGAAACATAAAAGTGTTTCTGATCAAGTAAAATTATGTTTCTGTTGAATGTTTTATTTTGTTCCAGTCACATAACTTACCATCTTTGAAATACTAAAACTCCCACAATCAGCTTTTTATAACTTAAAATAATTTACATTTAAAAGGTTTAACTGAAGCAGCTAAACCTTAGAGATGAATGTGCACATTCGGCAATAAAATAGGAAAACAGCCCATGTTTTGGGACCCATAGCTGCTATGTATAATTTTAATATTATAAATAACTAAATACAGTCTAGTGAGTGCTATATGTACGCATGGAGATATATACTAGCTCTTGGGAAATGTATCCCTAAGGGTATAAAATGTCTCAGTACTGACACAGAGCCTTAGAAATCTCCCCTAACACTGATAGATACTGCGATGGAAAGCACCGTGGCCTGAATGCATTTCATCCTCCGCAGAAAGTTATGAGGCTCGGTCTCGTTACTGTCATTGGAAACCTTTTCTTTCTCCTTGCGGTAGCACCTCTTTTCCATCTTTAAGTAAGGAAAGAGGAGACAGGGACAGTATGTTAGTTCTGCAGGAATGTCGTCCCAGAAGATGGTTGCAACAGTTGTCTGAAAAGGCAATAACCACACAAATTAGAGATAATGAATTCCCACTC
Organism: Anseranas semipalmata; assembly: GCA_013399115.1. NCBI lineage: Eukaryota > Metazoa > Chordata > Aves > Anseriformes > Anseranatidae > Anseranas > Anseranas semipalmata. The sequence goes on from VXAA01001635.1 coordinate 558,781, forward strand.
AGCATAAGAGGAACTGGTATGTAAGGTTTGTCTTCCTCTGCTCCCCCCGCCACATCCATTCCTGATTTATCTTCTCTCATTTTCCTCCAACTTCCCTACCCCCTGCATTAAAGGGGGAGTGGGCCGTTACTGCTGTAATGCTCTTATTCCCTGCTAGGAGAGAGAAAGATATATTTCAGTTTTATGGTCTCCTCAAATGTACTCAGACACATGGAAGAAATATCTTACAGGTGTTTGTATCATTGCAGATACTCTGGAGAATTGAAAACTCTCTGTATTCCAACAATAATATTTCCCTAGACCTCAGTGTACTTTATATCTCGCTCGGGGTGCTGAGTCCTGCAGTTACTGAAGTCAGTGAGAAAATGGGTGGAAGTTTCAGCAAAACTGGGAAGAGACCCTGGGTGTTAATCAAGCGGCTGTAGGACTGACACTTTTGGACAAACTGTACAGAGCTGCGTACACAGTTGTGCACAGCACTCTGCCCCCTCCGAGGGGCTGGACCTTTCCTGACATCTGCAGGATATGGCTGGGGGTTTCTGAGCCTCACTCTTATTAATTTGAGAAACTAAATTAGCATTATATTGCCCGTCATATTGGACCTTTCAGGGGTCTCCCATCCTTTTCATTTAGAGTGGGTCTCCAAGGGAAAAACACAGTAGTAATGCAGTAGACCGGTGTGATAATTAGTAAGTACATTCTATGTGATTACAACGTTAGCATCTCAGGGGGGAAAATGAAAGCTTGTACTGTCCCTTTAACGGGACAATTTGATAATCCTCTTAACATTTTCTCTTTTGGATGATAATATTTCACAGAATTTTACTTTGTAAAATATTCCTAAAGGGAGGCTTAAGCAGTAATGCACAGATTATGGAAATGACTCTCATTAAGTATAGGGAGAGACTTCGGCAAAGCCATGAACTGCTTCGAAACATGTAACCCCCATTAGGAGCTTCATTTAAATGTTTATTCACAGAGTAGTAAATGTTTATTATAGAACATTTTATTGAAACATAAAGAACCCTAATTATATGTATCACAAGTGTTAAAACAATATGCATTTATCAAGACTTAACTAAATATCAGAGGTGAGGGGAAATTCAATTGCAATTTCATTTGCATCTCAACAACACCAAATTTGCAGAAAAACACCTGGGCAAAGTGACCCTGAAGGAAGATGAAGGAGCAGGACCGTGAGGCAGGTGCTCACTGGCTGTCCCCTAAGCCTGTGGCACCTTCATTGGTACCTGCCTCAGCCTTCCCATCTGCAAAATGGAAGTGATATTTTCTGCAGGGGCTGCCAGGAGGTCAGGAAATATCAGTCCAGTAGTGTCATCCCACACTTATTGCCATTTCATTATTTACTGCCTTTCAGGAGATTTCACAGGAGATGATGTCTAAATCACATTTGGATCACCGCTTCCAATGAAAAGGCTAATTATCCTCATTATTGTGCCAATTTTCGTGGGCTTGGGGATGGAGGGAGAGGTTGGTAGTTCTCATGTAAATGCTAAAGTTGCCTTCAGCTGTGAAAGTTATAACCTCAGATCTCAAGTGGCTTTAAAAATCATTCTGCACATGTTTCCATTAGGTCTAGGTCTCTCTTCCAGCTCATTCACAGCTCATTTCTTTAAAACTTTATAGTAGTTGACAGATACATTATTTATTGAGGATGCTGAATCTGCACATTTCTCAGTCTACGCGTTTGAAGATGTACTCTGCTGCAAGTCCCCCACTTGGTTTGGTTTCTGATATATTCAGAGATTCCCTCCATTTTGTTGCTTTCCCAAGTATGTGTTGTCTGTGCTAGGCAAGTGTCTTGATACTCTTCCAGAGGCAAGTCCATGGCATAATCATTGTTAAGGATCATTGCAAAGCTTTCTTTATTCCCTCCTAGGGTATGTGTACAGTGCAGTACCATGTAGGGGGACACACATGGCCCCCGAAGGGGTCCTCACGTGGCAGCTTGGTAGCATCTGGTCAGCCTGTGTGGCCTCCTCTCCCAGGACTGTTCCCCTCTTTCTTCTATTTTCTCTCTTTGCACTCTCTCTCTGCATGATGTTTTTCATTCACAAAACTTCCACCACCATCTCTGTTCCATTGGTAACTCCCACCCTTCCTGGTCTTCGATGTCTCTTCTAGTCCATTCCCACCTGCATGTTGGCTCTTTTTGTCAGTCTCACCCTGGGCTTTCTGAGAGAAATGGATTTCCCTGTCCTTCCCTTACAAAGCATCCCTCTGTTCCCCTGCACTTGCTGCTCTCCAGTCTGCCTGTTTGTATCATCCCTTTCCGTCTGTATCACGTTCTTACATTTCTAGTGCTGGTAGAAAAGCAGGATTTGTTGTTGTGCTTTGGTAAGCCAGAGCCAAAGCAGAAGTGTCATGAGAGCACATTAGTCTGTGCAGTCTTCTTGGGTTTGGAGCAACCCTTACCACCAAAATGCTTTAGCTGCCGTCCTGGGAGAAGGCACCAAGTGCCTGCACCTTGTGTGCAGCCTAGTGCGTGAGGTTTTAGTGAAGCTGGAAAGGAAAATGCTGATTCCTAGAAACTGGGCATTTTTCTAGGAAAGGAAGCATTTCAAGTAGTTTCCTGTCATCTTTTAATATTTTATAAAATTTAGGTCTTTCAAAGTGGTCTTTGTGTAATTTATAATTCCTGGATATGTAGAAAAAATAATAATACTGGCAATAATTTTGAAGGCTATGAAAACTGAATATTCTGATTGACCCAAACTGTTTTTTTTAATGTTGGATAGGAGGGTTTTTTTATGTGTTTCTCCATCCCAACTCAATTCAGGACTAGGAAAAATGTCAAGAACTCATAAATGCTCACTGCACAGAAATTGCTTTCCCATGAAGATGTCTTTGCCAGGGCCTGCAAGTCAAGAGCCCTAGAAATTGGCTTGCAATGCCTTGAAAGAAAGATTGTACCAACTCTGCTAGCATCTGGGTAATGCGATATATTTTTGGGGACAGCAGAGGGAGTGCTTTCCGTTAATGAGCTATGGATATACAGGCAGGGCTTTCTGCAGAATAATTTTGTAACAGGGATAATTGAGCAGTTAATCAAGAATAGCAAACAAGGGCTCCATGGAAGCCCAGTTTACAGAGAGGACAAAATTGCCCTATTTTTCATGTGGCTATCTCAGTATTATGGTTGATTTTCTTTATCACCTGCTGACAGTCTTACTTGGAGAATGGTTATTAGTCTGGAATTTCTACAGTTAATCTGGTAGTTTAGAAGAAGCATTATCACAGCCTCCTGTATGAAGCCCATGTCTCTGTAATGGACAGGGGACTTTCTGCAGCAAACAAGGTGTTATCGCCAAACCTCCATCCTTTTCCCCAGTGAACTAGCTGATGGGAGTCTCCTGGCCAGCACATCTTGCAGCCCGCAGCCCCCGATGTCCTTCCTGTCCTTCCTCCTGCCTGAGAGCAACAGGGGCAGGGGCATCGGGTCTTGCTCTTCCTGGCCCTGATCTCCCTCTGTGCCCCACATCACTGCCTTACCTGATCTTGCTGCACCTTGAGACTGTGGGAACCCACACGTGCAAAGCTTTTTCTCTGTGTTAAGAATGAAAAGTAACAAGGGAAAGGATTAGGCTGATGAAAGGCATCTGTTTTTGCTGTGTGAAGGCACAGCTCAGCCACGTACCGCCTTTGCAGGTGTCAGGGGATCAGCCCGTCCTCTACCAACTTTTTGGCAGTCCCCTGTCCTCAGGGGCATGTGACTTATCGCCAGTTTTTATGTATTCATCCTATAGCAACATGTATTGCTAATACACCCTGGGTGAGTGCTGAGGAGCTCTCGCACAGGCTATTATCTCCGTTTCTGTTGGAAGCAGAGCTTTGTTGCGCTGCTAACCAGCACAGCAGCTGGGCGAACACAACATAATGCTCATGAATTATTGCAGGCAACGTCCATGTCTTCCCCTGTGCTGTGTGGCAGGGTCATCTGATCTTCACTATTCTGGTCTATCCAGGAAATCTCTTCCAGTGTCTATTTTTGCCTGGTATTTTCACTTTACATCCAGTGTAGTGGTGACACATTGGTTATTCGACCATAATTCAGTATATAAAAACAGCCATAACTAGGAACATTGCTTTCTGCATGGCCTTGAGTGCTGAAGCAAAACTCACCTGACCTGAATGTGCTTTTTCTTCCCAACAAAACAAGCTGCAGGTTTTTTGGCCGAGATTTTTGTGAGCATTTTGTAGACCTGGCTCATTGGAAATCATCTTTAGATGCATAATCCCTCAAACGCTTGTGCTGCTGCCAGATTTCAGCAGAGGTGGGATGAGCGGGCCCAGGCTCCCACAGTCACGTTGGGAACATCGTGGGGCTCTAGCAGAGGGTCCCCTCGCTTCAGGGGGAGGTCAGACGGCACCCGCTGGCTCTCGCTTGTGAGCCCCCCTTGGCAATGCAGATTTGCTACTCACAGTACTTTTTCTAATCCTCTGTCCAGTCTCGGTTTAAAGATCTTGAAAATACTTCTCTTAAGGGTGCTTTTGTGTCAGTTGGTAAATCTCACCTTTAGAAGTTCCTCAAACTGAGATTTCATTTATAACATGGTAGCTACTGTGGAAACAGTGACCTAGACCTAGAAGACTGTCAGTCTAGTAATTTTAATTTTGAAGGCCCTATAGTACTCAGTCCTGCTTGTTTGTGGCTAAGTAAACATTTTTTGGGATGACATTTGCACTCATCGCAGCTCCTACGGCCTCCTTCCAGATATCAGAAGCAACTGGTGGGGCTCAAGCATCTTTGGCCACACGATGTCTGGGTATATATTGTCATGTCCCTGTGTTGTCACACCCAGCATGCCTGTCTCCTGTGATCACACACAGCTTTCTCCATCAGTGTCTGACAAGAAGAGGGAATGGTAACTAACACGCTAAGCAATGCAAGCATGTGTCTGCATTTTTATACCCTGATGCGGATAATATTGACTGGTCCATTACTGTAAATGTCTCGGCTGTTATATGTTGCTTTTCTTGCTTATTAATCAAAATAATACAAAATGAGGAGAAAGCAGTTTTTAGGAGAAAAATGAAATACAATCAGCAGTGATTGAATACAGCCTGCTGGAATGAGATGGTGCTGTCTGCTGCCCACCAGACAGGAGGGTACCCGCAATAACCGGGAGGAATTGAAATGCTTTATTTTGACATTTTGTATACACAATGTTTGGGTTTTTCCTCTCCAAACAGCGTTTTGAGAGAAGATTTGCCTAAATCTGTTTGTTTGGTTAAAAAAAAAAATACAGCAAATGTTTTGTTTGTATCTACTGACACGTTTCTGTCAACTGCAAATGGCTTTTTTGGACGTGCAGGTTTTTGTTTTGTCTGGAAAAGAAAATGAAAGGAAACATCTTTAATTTGTGGGTAACTTGAAGTTATTTCCTCCACCCCCATTTGGGGAGACCTTCCTGTGTCCAGCAGTAGATGCAAAACATGGAGATGTATACGTTATATCTGTGATGCAAATACTCCCACTGAATCAATTTGCAGGTTGGAAATTGAGCTGGTGCTTAAGTGCCTTGGTGAACTGAGGCTTTAGCAACAACAAATAACCCTAAAAAGCAAAAGTGATCAATTAAAGAATTCCCAATGAATCAAAATATCAGCACCCCAAGTTGGGAAGACGGTAAGCTGAAAGGCAGATAAGAGGAGATGTGAAATCCCCTTCTTTGGTGTTTCACTCCCACATGATAACCACTGTTCTGTGTTTGTTTTTCCCTGTATTTTCTTGGTAAAGCTGAACAGAAGGAATCTACTTGAGATATAATTGCCGATCCTGTTTGTTTCTATTACACAAGCAGTGGGAAGAATTCAGATTTCTATGTATGTTCCATGCACAGCATTAAAAAAAAAAATAATTGGAATGTCTGGAAAAAAAATGCTCTCTCTTTAATTGATTGCAGTTACCTTAGACATGGAAATACCCATTTGTTTTCTGATACAGGTGACAGATTTTGCTATGCAGTCTGGTGTTGTATAAGAACATAATGCACACAGTAAAGGTGACTAACCCCTGAGAATGTCTCCACTGATGCCAAGTGGCCCATATGCTCTCATAAACACTTGTTCTTTTTCCATGCTGATCACATGAGCCCATTTTGGGCAGAAGCTCGCATTAGGCTCATTCGTTACCTGCTGTGCTGGTCTGTGCATCTGCAGTGCAGCATCTCTGCACTAAGCTTTGGACTACATCCTGTGTGGTTTCTGATATTCCAAATTATCTGTCCTGTGTATACAGATCTTTTCCTGTGTGCATCCTGGAACATTGTGCCACAGAGGTAAAAATTACTCTTAAAATGAGTGGAACTTTGGGGAGATATGGTTGTTGACAGCTGACATTAGGCTATATATATATATCATCAAGAGAAATTACTGAAAATTGATATTTGTAGCAAAGGTATGACTCCTTGTACCTGAAGAGAAAGAAACTGACAGATTATTCTATAGTTTTATGAATAAACGTTAAATCTAAGGAGAATCACAGGTGGGACACACCAGTGAAATTTTGCAGTATTGGTACAAACTTTAATGTTCACTCATATTTTTCGTGGAAGTTTGTCTTTGTCCAAAAGCAAAATTTCAGGCCTAGGGGTACTGAAGACCATCTTTAAACTTGCCTTGTGATTTTGAGCAATACATCATGAGAGCAGTGATGTTCAGATGATACATTGCACTAATACATCACAAGAACACTATCGCTCTCATGATATATTAGTATAATACACTATCAGAACACAATCACTGATGTATTACTCAAAACCACAGTTTTTAACCCTCAAGCACCCTCATCTCTAGGCTGAATACAGTGAAAGCTGTGGATAATGATAAGAGGAAGCAATAGCATATTTGGTTTCTCTAGGGTTAGTTAAGAAAAAAAAGAGTGATATTCAGAATATTTCACTAACTGAAACATCCTTGTGATTTCTTTTTATTCACTGAGCAAATGCTTTTATGGATTGAAGCTAGCACAATGTAGGTGCACTTGAATTTTCTTACAAACAGCATAAGAAAATCTTTTTTGATTTTGACCTTTTTATAGACTTGAGCCACGTTTTAAGCATGTTTAGCGAGGTGCATGAATTTCAACTGATTTCCAACTCATCAAATTGAATCAGGTGCAAGCTATCTAAATCCTGTGTATTATGTATATGTATGTGTGATAAAAGAATGTTTGCAATTTTGTAGCTGAACTCACTGTAGAAAAGCAGATAGTTGAGTGTTTGTTTGATTTCTTAGGGATTCTTTTTAAGAATCATAGTAGATTTAGAGACATAAGAATCTTGAGTTGTCCTTCCTATATGGCACGAAAAGACTGTCATAATCTCTTAACAGAAAAAAATATATATATATATAAAATAGTAATAGTAATAATAGAACATTGAAGTGACCTGTCATATTGGCTTTCTTTTCCTTGTTTTTGTTCCTTTTGCCCATATCTTATCAGCATTTGTGACAAAATACATTGCCCCTCACCTTCCCCTCATACTGGATAGCCCCAAGCTGCCTGTGCCACTTACTGTCCTTAGCTCTGCTACACCTTGAGTGATGGCCCTGCCATCAGGAGAGTGATGCTCATGCTTCAAGCTCTGCAAATCTGGTCTCTTAATTCTCTTGCCTTGCAGGTTGGTGCACCAGAGCCAGTTACCCTGCACACACCATGAACCACTGGGGGCTTCAGTACATTATATTTGGGCTACAGCCTCCTGGGAGGAAAAGGAAAACATTAAACTCATTTTAACCATGGAAAAGACGTTGTATTAGACTTGCTGTACAGCCTGGTGTGTGTCCTTTTCTTTCCACCTGCGTGGTCTCCATTGCATACCAGCCCCTGGCCAGCACAGCACAGCACTGAGCCTGGGGCTGCCTGTGCTGCCCTGCAAGCCCTCTGCCCACGTCTGCTCCAGCCACATCCCATCACTGGCACTGTCTTATTCTTGTCAGTTTTGAAGTCGAAACATGCAGCTCCCAGGTACAGTGTCCTTTCAAAGCTGTGACTAAATACGGTTCTGGCCGACAATTATGAATAATTCTGCAGAGCCCCTAAACTTCCCAGCATTTCACTCTGAAACTCTTCCATACAGCAGAGCTGCCCCCTCATGTTTTTCATCTTTTATATTCTCTCAAGAGTTGAAATACAGTTATGGAACAGGTTAATGTATTTTCCCCTGAAAATAATGCTGTGGAAGCCCGTGCATGGTTACTTGTATGGGTGAAGAATAATGCTGACAGTCCAGAAAAGAAAGTCATGATCTCGGTAATCACCATTATTTGTTTTCATATTTTCAGCATGTTCACGTCCATGTCCTTCCAAGGAGGGCAGGAGACTTCAGCAGGAATGACGATGTCTACGAGGAGGTAGGGGCTGCACTCCATTTCTTGTTCAGAGTTGTTTTCTCAGTTAGAAAATCACCTTGATGTTACAGGACCTGCCTAGAGTGGAATTACTTAATGGGATCTCTGCATCTTTATTGGTTGCAAAAAGCCTGTGATAAGCATCAAGCCCTGTACTGAGATTTCCTTGCAAGCCCTGGGTCAAGCTGTGGTCACACAGGGTCTCGAGGGAGGATGCAGTCAACGTCTTTGGTACTTCAGTTTGTCACCATGCACAGCGTGAGGCGACATCTCTACCAGTGGCTGCGTTCTCTTATTTTGTGGGTTCTGGGGAAAAGGGTGAGGGATAATTACCCACCAAACCACATGGTTAGCCTGCCAGGCAGGGAGCTGCCAGCCCAGGGTGGCAAACCTCCCCCTCCTGGCAAGGGAGAGCACAGGAGGCTCGGTACGACTTCATCACAAACTGCCTTCTGGCTTGCTTTCTGCAGGACTCTGGACAAATCACATCGTAGCCCCGAAGATAAAAATTAAAGAGCAACTATGCATATAGATGTAATATATGCATATGTGCAGATTGTACTGCAGAGCTGAGGACATAAGCTGTTCCAGTGTGACTGAATTACTGGCTTTTGTTTAAATGAACAATTGTATTGGCATTAACAAAAAGTTTTCCCTAGCTTGACAGCTGTCACAATGAGTTAACAAAAAAAAATCTCACTATTGTTAGATTTACGGATTGTTCCTAGTCGGTTTGGTAGGATCCTCTATCTCAAATATGAAATCTCCTTTTCTTTCTGAAAGTAATTAATATAAACTTGTTCAGCGCTACTGCAATACTATCTGCTTGTAGAAAAATTCATGACATTTTTTGCTTCTGTATTTTTTCCTTTGTGATATATACATGATGACAACTCCGCTCTCATAAAATGATAGCATATTTTAAAGTTTTCTAATGACTTAATTCAGAAGTGGTGAATATGAAGGGTGGAGACTGAGAACCCCTCTTACAAGGACATAACCTTATAATGAGATGGTTGAGCAAGGAAATCAAATGTAAATACATGACGGCCATCTAATATACTGCTGTACTTAAAAGCAGTAAAGTGAGGCAACTTGGAAGTTAACATTTTTTCCTCTTCAAATGTATTAAGTGGTTTTCAGTGCTGCACCAACCACAAATTCTATTTGTATTTTTGTCATATTTACAATGCCATTTTCTTTTTTTTTTAACGCGCTTATTTCTCTCTTGTTATATGTAAATACAAAAAGGCAAAACTCTGTTAATGAAATAGACTTTACATTTAGTGTTGTTAAATGCAAAAGGCATGACAAATTGGTGAAAATTATTTTTATTTTGTCATTTTCAGTTATAACGATTGTAGGTGTTGCTTATAGCAGGCATAGGAAGCAAAAATATTTAGATACAGATGTGATAATATATCTTTTAGTGGAAGAATGTATAGCCTCAGAGTCTAAACAGTCACTCTTGAATACCAAAGAGCAAACATAAGTCTTTGTACAGACTGTAGCTGACCAAAGATTTCACTGTACAATTAGGTTGCCAGGAAAAAAACCTACAACATCTGATGTTATATGTTTGATGCCAAGTTCTATCGCTTGCTGGACTGCAGGGTGGAGGGGCTTAAGCAGTATTCTATCATAAGGTTAGTGGATAAATCTATATTGAAAAATACAGAATGGACAAATTATTGAATATACAGCTGATTTGAGAAATTATTCAGAGCTTATTTCAGTAAAGCAAAAATCTTTTGATATAATGCATCTTTGTGTTGTACCAACAAGACATATCCCTCTGTCAAGAAGATTTTTTAAAAGATTTAGAGAGATCTGTAGATCATGGTGAAACAACAGTCTGAAAATCTACAAGGGATAGAGTACCATTAGGTGAGGTGTAGGTGCTGGAGAGAGCTTTAAATCCATACTCCATGAAATTTGTGCTTAAGACAATCAATGACCTGTTTATAAATGAAGCTTTATTTCTATATATTTGAGAGATAGATGGAGTTGTAGTTTAGGCAGAAGGCCTCCTTCCAATATCATCCTAATAGCCTTTTCCTTGTAGTATGTGAAACAGAGGCTGATCAGCCTCCCTGAAACAGTTTTCGTGATTGTAAAGAACACCCAGGCTGAATTTTGCATATTGTGGTGCCTGATTTAATTACCACAGGTAAAAACTGTACAGATATTAAGTACAATTTTCACACATTCTGGGTCTCAGCCCTGGTTCAACACATATATCTCAAACCCCTATCTGTAAATGCCCTTGAGCTCTCCAAACTCTGCAGTTGTCATCTGTATATGCCCGGCAGATTGTTGACAAATCCCATTGCTCAATAAGTGTTTGACAGTAAGGAGAATGCCTAGATGTTGAGACATCAGTAATCTTAGGAGACTTCTGGAGTTGAGACAGCTAGAAACTACTCACGGTCTCTTACTGTGTGCTTTATTTCTCCCATTTGGTTTGGGACTGACCACCCTTCTGATTGAAAAGACAGAAAAAAACTAGCAAGTTGATCCCTGCTTAATAAAGTCTGTTTACTGGGCTCTGGTGTCTTCAGGCTTTTGGCTATGAAGCTCTGAAATAGCCTCACCTAGAGTAGCTTTTAAGTGTAAAGGGTTTTCTTAAAGGTAAGGTGTATCTTTAGCACTTGGTTTTTAATAAGGCTGCTGATGGACACTAATGCCAACTAGTTTCTGGATATATTTTTAGAACCTCAATACTGGAACAGTAATTGTAAAAGAAATGAAAGAGGGGCCGACACCTATTCCACAGCACCTTCTCTGAGACAATTCTTGGAATATGTCACTTTATCTTTTAGGTTTCTATACCTTGGTGCGTATGAAAGAAGTCACTGGATGATTTTTCTAAGATACAGAGAGACTGTTTAATAATGAAAAAAGTCTGCATTGAATATTTAAGATATATTTCATCTGCATCTTTGCAGGGCTATTTCTTGGGAGGCTATTTCCCAGGTAGTGTTAGCTATCCACCCTTGGTGCTCACCACAGAGAAAAGCTAAAGGCATAGTTTTTCAGTTCTTACATTTTCCTGCAATTATTTGAAGCCTCATCCTGCAAGTATGCACAAGTCAGAGTTAAATTGATCTTACAGGTTTTTTATAGGATCAGGTTCTTCATGTTTTAGTCTTGCTGGATCACTTTTCTCATCAACATCTTGAGTAATTCTTATTTATTGATTCATGTTATTTCTTGGACAACAAAACTATAGCAGCTAAATATTAGGAAATGTTTTAATCAGCATACCTCTTTTTCCTCTCTTTTTTCTGTTTGGTTTAGAATAGATTAATTTTTTGCAAGTTATTAATCGAGGAATTTAAAGGCCTACCCATTAAGGAGTTACGTACTTGGAAGTAAATTATTTTTTGCTATTGTAAGGGCATGTCACAGTAACTGCTAAGTGTGGTGTTAATGAATGTCTTTACTGTAGAATGGCACCCTGTGTTGTTGCAGTCAGCACAAGCACTGCAGAGTTGTTGGAGGTCATCGTGTCCAAGGCATTCAAGAACATTATCCTGAAATGTCTCAGCAGTTTCATACACTCAGGCATCTGTGGGCAGTCCTCATTCAGTGTGCGTTTGAAAAAGTCCATAGCACAGCCTGCCCTGGTCTCCACTGAGTGGTTAGCCATTACCGCAATATAAATAACATTCATCATCCTTTAGGTTGGCAGGTAATAGCCGTACTGGGCCAGAGAGTGTGGGGTTTCTTAGAAAGAAAGACTGAATCAAAAGTCCGTAATACTGCTGTTATGAGTACTGACCTCAGTAAGTTAGTTTGGAGGCTGACATACTCGGACGGGTGAGGGCAGCCCAGCCTGTCAGTGAAACCAGGAGCACCCCTGGTATGTAGTGTCGCATTTTGTGGTGCCAAGCCTTGTTCCTCCCCAGATCCTGTGATTCACTTGGTGGTTGTAGCCTGCTGTAATGGATGCAGTTACAGCGGTGGTGTGCACCCAGGGCTGTGCATTCAGGGCAAAGAGTGCCATCTTCTCACCAGCTTTGCTTTCGTGCCCACCTGGTTTCCTCGCCCATCTTCAGTTTCCAACCTAGGCTGGAGAGCAATAAAAATACTCTAAAGGAGGAAAGTGTGAATAAGAGAGGCTGACACAAATTCCCATGTCTCCATCCCCTCACTGCCTGCCAGACCTGCCTTGTGGACCTCTTGTAATGAGCCTGGGAGAAACTTCCTAATGTGAATTCTTCAGTAAGTTAGAGATTTTGTAAAACGCAGAAGCCAGCAAAAGAATTCAGTTCCTGCTGTCCTCCTTCCCCTCTAGCATTCAGGCACACAGTAAGAGAATCACTTAGCGAAAGATATTTTGACTTAGTGATCTCATTCAGCACATTATGTTAAATCATTTCAGCAAGAATACCTATTAGTAATCATTTCCAGTTCCAGGGACGATGAAGGAGGCATTTTGGCATGTGACTCAAGAACCCGCTGGGCTGCTTTTTCAGGTTGGCAAAACTGGGGAACTGTGGTGAATTTAGAAGTTTAGTCAAACAAACCTGAAGTTTAATTCTCCATGAGTGGCTTTGAGTGTGACATGCCTTCACCCAGACCTGCAGACAGCGTCTTGCATGCTGCTGGGCACAGAGCCTGGTGGAGGGCTTGAAATGTGCACAGCTGCACTAAACTGTTTGGGCTGCTTCCTACTTAAAGATAAGGTATATAATGAAAAGATAAATAAGCCCTAATCCAGGTCCTGCTAGACAAAATGGAAAGATGCCCAACAGCTTCTGTGAGCATTGGATTGAACTATTCATGAAAATTAATAGCATGCAGAGCTAATAGGCTGTTCCTTGGCCTCAGAATTATATTGCACCTTCTGGGAACATATTGTAGCCTGCTGGTAGATCAGTCTGCTGCATCTGAACTCCCTTGGGGCCAGACTCTGCTTTCTTTGAACCCTGCATGGGTAAACCCATGGAAAGGGAGCGAAGCAACACGGAATCTAAATTGGATTTAAACAACAACAACAACAAAACCTCTGTTTTCCCCAGGTACAAGTCTATTTCCCTATCTTCTTCTGATGCAGCAGCAAATAAATTCTTCCTAGGAGGATGTGGATTTTATCCTGGTCTTGCCAATGTTGCTTTTTCTGACTGATGGAGCATCAGAGGAGGTTTCTGGTAGCCAAGGAGCATAAGCCTTTCCCAGTTGTTTTGTGTGTCTTGTGATATCATAGCGACTCCAGCCGGGCAAGTCAGATTAACTGTGAATGAATATTTCCAACTGAGAATATTGAGGTAGAAGCTAGAACTGTGCAAATAATTATGTTTTGGATTTGGTACCTGAATTGATAAAAAGTCATTTTGAGTTGACCTGAAACAATTTTTTTTTTCCCCAACAAATGCATTTCCTTTTTGAGTCAAACAAGATGATTTGTTTTGTGGACCATGATGTTATGTGATTGTGATTTGAAATCCTCTGAAGACTGCTGGTACTCCCTGCATGTACCCAAGCTACATAGGGCAAAAATGACAAATTTGCCAGCAGGGTCTAGCAAGAATACTGCAAGACATCCTATCATCATGTGTGTCTCCCTAGATGGAAACCTCACTGTCTGCGGTATTTTCTGCCCTTTCCAACCCTGCAAAGCACTTCTTAATTTGATACCTGAAACCTCTGAGACCTTCCTGTATGCCACGTGCATTGCTGTGCTTATCTTAAGATGACAAGAAGTCATAATTGGATCTGATTAAGAACCATTTCATTCCCTGATATCTTGCTTCGGATCTAAAGAAGTGGAATCAGCCCAGCTATAGGAACAAATCAGAAGTGGTGTGAAGAGTTCCCATTAAGGTAGCTGTTCCTCATGACCACACACATGCCCTTTACACCTAGACTTTGTCTGGAAGGCAGTGTACATTTGGCATTTTACATATTGTCATGTAGTCTCATTGCCTTCTAGCCCAGCTGCCTCTCTGCATTCCATCACTGCTCTTGCTGGTTCTTACCCTTTCCTGCCTCAAGGTTCCTGCAATCATTTTCCTTATTGGTAAAAAATACCAGTTTCCAGAAATCAATTACATTTAGTCTATAATATAGCACAGACAAATTATTGTGACCATTACAAAAGAGCTCTTGGCCCCTACTGTAGGATATTTACTGTGTTTAGCTCATGGAGTCCTTGTGTCCTTGATGGTAGTTCATTGGCAAGTGACTTAGTGACAAAGAGCCTCCAACCAAAGACAAATTGTTGATAAGGGAATTAAAGCAAACATGGTCTCTCATTTGCTCTGTCAGTGCTTAGACTTGCTTAGCTGCTCAGGTGCTTCTTGTGTATTCCCAGTCCCCGATGTAAAACTGTCTCTAGACCTCTGCTTATCTTCTGATGCACAATGTAAGCTGAATTCTTGCTGGTGGGGAGAACATGCTGAACTGAAATGTTGCCATAAACATGAAATGAAATAGTCCCTTGCATTCTGTTTAAGGATCAGAGTATGAGAGCAGCTAGTTGGTAACCCCCAAATGAAATCACACAGAAATGCAGTGCACTGTATATCAGATTACTTCTGCAGTTCGTTCTGCCAAGAGCAAAATTTGGAGAGTCCCTTCTCAATCCATAGGACTGGCTCTGTTATGGCCAGTAGCTCACAGTGATCCAACCTTCTGACCCACATGTAGATACGTAAAGATGCTGTGGTTCTAGGTTGTGACCCCCCAAGGAAAGATCTACTTGGACCCTGTAGCTGGAGGCAGTTCCTTTGTCTGCTCCCTTGCAAATGCAGATGACTGTTCGGAGAGATGAGCTTTGTCTAATGGAGGTTCAGGCACCAGGTACCTGGGAAGTGACCAGCTCATTGGAGACACCATCTGAGCTGGTTGTTGCTGGCAGTTTCATTGGCTTGCCCAGCACTGAATCATCAGCTTCAGTGATTCAAATGTGATGCTCTCTCTCACTTTCTAAATATGACTTTTCTAAATGAAGGTGGAGATATATTAATGGAGCCAAGTGTTATTTCTTGGTGGGAAGTAAATGAAGGTCTGATGGGATGAGTTTACCAATATCTGCAAGGTCAAGTTAATTTATCTAATGAGTCAAAAAAGTGAAAAAATATATAGATATGAGAAATCAGCTTTCCAGATATGTGTTTGTGTTCTGTTTTCATTTGTTTGGTGGAAAAAAGCATGCTTTCTTTTTCCTTTATGTATTTGCCCACTGTTTTCCATTATTTTATTTATTCTGGGGGAATAAAGGTGTAGAAGGAAGCTGAACTGAAAGAGAGTTGGAAAATACTGCTAACGGTCCTAAAATAACAAACAGAGAATTGAATGTTTGTGGTTTCCAAAACCAAAATGACATGCTGACAGTGTGAGTTGAAACAAAATTCCCCAAACCTCTCATTTAGGCACTTTTAAATAAAACTTGTTTATTAAAATGAAAGTAAAAATTTTAAAGTCTGAAGAAAAATACTTTTTAAATAAACAGGTATTCATACACTTGCTTATACATATATATATATGGACCTGTGTTTTTAGATGTGGAAAGAATGGAGAGTGGAAGGCTCAGAAGCACATGGAATATTTGTTTTGTCCTCCTCTAAGACCAGGTGTAATGCTGCATTTTTACATTTTCTTGTTGTAGCATGCCATAGCTGCCTGGGTTTTATTCATAAATTTAGTATTTGTGGCAACTTCTGGGCCTTCTCTTTTGCACCGAAATGCATGGGCTTTGAACAGCTAAATCTCTAAGCAAGATCTGATTGTGTCATGCCTTTGCTTAGTATTTCTGCTACAATAATCATCAGTGAAACAGTTAACAACATTGAAATATAAACTGCCATCCTCAAGGCTCTGAAGTTAACACCTTTCTGTTACCAGCTCACTGTGGTTTCACAGTTAACACCTCACCTCTTTCTGTAGAAGACAACACTTTACATTACAGCTTGTGGTCTGGCAAAAATGCCACAGAGTTTATCATAGGCAAATCTCAGTTTCATGCATTTAAAACGCTAGTTAAAAAATTCATTCCCAAAGATAGCTCAGGCTGTGTTCTACACCATTATTGTCATATGTTAAGAAAGACTTAATATGTATAAAAGGCACAGATACAAAATTATTTTGGGCAAAATATTTCAGGAATAAGGCTTACTTTTCTAGAAGTATTTGCTCAAAATTATTTTCTGCTCTTTTAGTCCCTGATAATGCAAGTACTTGGGGCAGTTGCTGGGATGCTGAGGGCTCAGGTCTCCCTTGGGCAGACCCAGCGATGGATTAGGCCATTGAAATAGGAGGAAGAAGGCTGATGGCAAAAAGAGTACAGAGTGAGAGTGGGCGTTAGGTTTTGTAGTGATGTTTTTGCCCTGAGGGAAGTCCAAAGAGATCGCTGTTCCCATACTGGGAAAGAAAATGTTCATTTCAGTTTCAGAAAGGAGATTTTAACAAATCATTGCACGAGAGTGAAAATTTAGTTTGACAGAGTGTCAGGATAATTATATACAATATGGTTTTGTTTAAATATATTAAGCACTATTGTTTCTTTTCCATGTTAAGGATTGATTTGAGTGCTAGGTTGCAGTGGTTTTCCTTAATTGCTTTAATCCTTGGCCTTAAGAAAATGAATACTTTAAATTTACACTTGTTAAGTACACTGCTAATGAACAAAAGGCTTTACCAATCTTTGGCAGACCAAAACTCTATGTAAAAAAAGAGGAAGAGAAAGAGGAAAAGAGAGAGAGAAGCTAATCACCAAAGCATTCTGTTAATGCTTATTTTAATCATCCTGCCTGCCCTTCCTGGCAGACAGAGCCATTAAGGCTGCAGAGGCAGGAGGTGAGCTATCACCATCAAATGGCACTGATGTTGAGAATTGGGCCCAGGAGTACAATTTGACTTGTCAGTTTGTATAGACATAAAGCTTCATTGTTGTGCACAGACACAACTGGCTTCTTAAAAGTCTATTTCCCTCCTGATGATGTGAGAATCTGCTCCCCACTCTCCTACTGTTCTCCAGCCCTCAAATTTATTAAATGGTGTTTATAACCCTGCACCCAGGTCACATGGTACTGCAGGGGTGGGTGGTCTTCATCAATTCCACGAGCAAAGTTGGTGGATCCTTCTCCCACCAGCTACCACACTTCCCTGCTCTGAACCACAAAGTACCCACCAGGGTGGGAGTGAAGATCTTCAACTCTCCCAATGGGGTGACGGCTCATTGCAGGGAGCTTTAAAATGCCCATATTACTGCAAAATCTTCAGAATTGTTAATTCCCTCTGGAATTAAGTGTGTGTTTTAAAACATAGAGGATGTTCAAAAGAAGAGAGGAACTAGCAGTGCTTCCTTGGGGGGCAAAAATCTAATGTCTCCAAAATTTAATTAATTACAGGAAATGTATGATTTGTTTTCAAAAACAGATTTGTTGCTTTTTGCCTTGAATAGGAAACTTTTACCTTTCTGACTACTGCCTTGTGTGCCAATGACTTTTTTTTTGATGAAAATGCCTCCCCATGTTGCAGGGAGCCACTGAAAATATTTCCAGGAGCGCAGTGCAGCATTGCTCCCAAATTTCAGCTTTTGCACTCTGCAAAATGAGAAAGTCTTTATTGGTGCCCACATCGAGTAGCTGTGTTTACTGCATCAAGAAAAAGCAGGGTTCAAAATCCCATTTGACTGAGTTGCAACCTAATTACAGCCATCCAAGCGCAGGTATTCCAACAATGAGGGAAAGCAAGGAAATATGGCAGCCTTTGTCTCACATTCCTTGGACAGTTGCAACATCGTGCAACTGGGCTGGCTAAGAACCTCTTCCTGCATTTAATTGCAAAAAATGATCACATGTTTGTGGTAAACATACATGCAAACCCAACCAAACATTTGTATCCCCCTTTTTACCAATGTAAATTACTTCTGTCTACTGACAGCTTGCTTCTAGGGATTGCAATCTCTGTGGAAGAGGGAAGGTATTGCAATAAATAGTTCTTAATGGAAGGTCTATTTTTAGATATTTTTTTCTTGAAGGATCACTTTTCTTTCTTTTTGTAAGGAGAAAGTCTATTCTCGGTCATTACATTAGTGTCTTTGAAGTGGCAAATGCACACAACGGCCAGGTCGCATACAGTATAGGAGTTATGCAGGGTTTTCTTCAGCTGATGTGTGATTGTGAGCAGTAATTGAGATTAGCTTCCCAGGAGAAGGGACTTTGCTCTCCTTCTGTTTTTTTTTTTTTTTTCTCAGAAAAATAGTTGCACTTAATGCATTTACGAGTACAGTCTAAGTGCTAACATACTTTCTTCCCATACCCCTGCCATTTCTGTGGCAGCCTTACTGAAGAAATAACAATACATAAAGCTGCATAAACACTTAAGGTCTTAGGTGTCTGCTTCCACTGGCACTTTCAAATTTTCTGTTTGAAGATAATTTCATTTCACACTTTTACATCCAAAGTGCCTGTTTTTGGAGACCTCAGAGTATTTTTACACATTAATTAAATTTCCTACCAGCTCTGTGAGTACATTAAGTAGTAGCACTTACAGGTGTAATGCAGAGAGGTAAGGGGAGATTATGAAGTTATAGAGTGAGTGAGATCTGCTATTGAGTGCAGATATGTTTATGAATCTCTGAACAAGCAAAAGGGGAGAGGTGGATTGATCACCTCTCTGCAGCTACGTGGAGTAATCCAGCACATGAGGATGATTCTTCCTTGTAGGAGCTGTGACCCAAAGGCAGTCAACAGATATACTGGGATATGCTCCACAGCTTTGAGTGATGTTGAAAACTTGGATAACTGCAAAGAACTTTGCTTCAGTGTTTTTCTGGAGAATAATATTGCTGGTATTAGAAAAGTCAGATTATCACCTGGGAGTACTCTGGCTTAATTCTACCAAAGCCTGTGAGCTGTAGCAATTGCAGCTCTCCAAAGGTAGACACCTCAGGTATTTTAATAAGAGGTGATATGTTCACTCACCTGTAGACAACAGTGGTTTTACTAGGTCTAGAGGGGCTATCTCCACTGGTGTGGTGCCTTCTAGCACATGCTTAGGGAAAAATTACAATGAGCGCAAGTATGGAGCATCCCAGCTATTTTTTTCTCCAGAAAGGCACATCCAGGAAATTCCTTGCTGTAAGTGGATTCTCAGGTGGAGTTTTCTGAAGAAAAAAAAAAAAAAAAAAAAGAAAAACAAGATAGCTAGGGCCCTCTCTGTCATTGACTTTGAACAAGAGTCAGATGTCCAAATGCTTTAAAGACTTTTGAAAAGCCAGCCCTTTATCCTTGTGTATTAGATTGCGTTGAGCAGTATTGACACTCAGTAGGCTGTTATTGGCATGTGGTTTTCTCTTCTCATTGTTTGCACAAGGGCATGAGGCAGAATTGCCCTCTGCTGCATGTGAGCAGGGGAGATGTGGATTGATGTATCAGCACTTCGTGTTTCTGGGTTGCTTTCATGAACATGTGTAGAAGGGAAATAGCAGTAGAACAAGGACACTTCACAGGTTAAGTAACATGCTCCATTGATTAACATCTTTTACTTTGCTGTTAAGTTCAGTAAACAATGCAACTGAGAACAATCTGGTGTTTTTCCACCACTTTTAGCAACCTCTTGTCGTTTTAAGCTCCTGATATTTCTTCTCAGGTACTACCTGGTGATCCTTTTTACTCATTTATTACTGTTGCTTCTTCTCAAGAAATAAATTTGCTGAGAGTAAAGAAGGTTGCTCATTAGGGCAATGTAATTAAAGGAAAAGTAGACATCATGCCAAGTTCCACTTTCTCTACAAAGCGCCACCTTGGAGATTGCCTGAAACTCAATTACTCGTTGCTCTGCTTATTAAGGAGAACAATGTGCTGAAATGATCCCTACTCCTAATAACCTTGTTTTCTACGTGTGAATCATGTTAATACTTTTTTCTTCAGTGCCCTAATCACTATGTATAAAATGGATCTCTTTCTAGAGGGAGAATGGGGAAGGTGGGCTGCATGGTGGGTGTTCTCTAAATTACCACTCTCCACGGAGAGTTTCTTGTTTCCTGCTGGTCCAGAGTCATTTTTGTTTGTTGATGGTTTCTTTTAATTACACAGAACAGCATTTATTAGCAAATTGCATCTTGATAACTGGTTTTCCTCTGGTGAAATGAAAATGTTCATCCTCTGCATTGCTTCCCTCCTTGGGGGGAAGAAGTGTGTGTATCTTCCACGTCTCAAACTCTTTTGCCTTAGCCCATGGTTTCACCAAGAAAAATAACTTCTGGAGCAGAAAGATGGCATGAACACATCGTAAATAATCTTGTCCCATGAACTACTCCAGTGCCTGCCTCTTTTCCCCAGTGTGCAACCCTGATCTCTTCCCACTGGCCTACTAGTATGGTATCTTCAGCTTCTATAAATAGCCTGTTCCTATGGCCCCAGGAAAACTGTGCATCCCTGCATCAAGCTGGGTTACAGGGACCTGTAAATAACAATCTTCTGTCGAGGGCTTTGGAAGACACCTAAAGACCTCAAGGAAACATGATGTTCTCCCATTCAGCTGACCACGTCCATACCCTCCTTAGTTCTGTGCTGAAGTCTACCCCTCAAAATGCACAGGTAACCTGTTAGCTGGATATTCCAGCAGAAGTGAAGGACAGAAGTCTTAATGACAGCAGCATGCGGGGCCAAAACTGTCATGGGAATCTGGGGAAATTATATGAGGGTCAAGCTCCATGGCACCCAAGTTCATCTGAGTACCAGTAAGTTCCCCTGAAATTCTGTCTAAAATGCTGCAAACAGTCATAAAATAATTGTGTGTAAAGCTAAATTTTGATCAGAATTGTGGATGGAAGTGGCTGAATATTGAAAATATCTAAGGGAGAGAGATGGATGTCATTTGTTCATAAGCTTGACTGAGAAAACTTTGCTCCCAGTGTGGAAAAGAACTGGAGAAACGTAAGGCTCCTCTCTTTGGTGCATGTACGTGCATATGAAGAGGAGGCTAGTCCCAGCATCACCAGTTTTGTATACCACGTAAACTAAGAATTAGATGTTGCATGAATACACTGTTCCTGAAAAAATGCTTTGTATTTTCATCTTAGAAGGAAATGCGGGACTGTATAGTTAACCATTCCTTCTCCCTCTTTCATCTCAGAATATTTCAGTCCTTTTATGTAGAGCACAAGGGAACATGATTGAAAAGGAAAGTCCTACCCTTTGATGTTTATTTGTTGCATTATCCACTTTTCATGGCTCTTTTATTCCAGAATCCTATTGAGCTATTCATCATTGAGCAGAAATCTCCACTGCTGTCAGTAGGGAATTTCTGCCTCTAAATCACATAATTTG
Source organism: Anseranas semipalmata (assembly GCA_013399115.1). Taxonomy (NCBI): domain Eukaryota; kingdom Metazoa; phylum Chordata; class Aves; order Anseriformes; family Anseranatidae; genus Anseranas; species Anseranas semipalmata. The sequence continues at coordinate 580,440 of VXAA01001635.1, forward strand.
GCCCCTGATACTTAACTTGGGGCCAGATTATCAAAAGTGTTGAGCACCAGTTTTCCAAAGGTTTAGCACCTCCCACTGAGGACAGAATTTCAAAACTGCTGAACACAGAACAGTTCCTGTTGTGACCCTTTAAGGATGGATTTGCAAAAGAACTCAGCAGTTCCCTTTCACCAAGGAGCTGAGCCCTTTCCAAAATCTGCCTAGCTTTATTTAGTGTCGTGCCAGAAGATGAGGGCTTTTGAAAATTTGGCTCTTAGTAAACTCTCTGATATGGAAAATATTAAGTTACAAACTCTGGAATGATTTAAAGAAGTGTTTGAGAAGAGGCAAACCTCCATGTTTCAAGACATGCCAGTTTTTACTGACTGATGGAGGGGTTGGGAGAAAATGTTGGATCTGAACAGGTTTTCCTGTAATTGCCCACTAGGAGGCTTCCTGCACATTCCCCTGCAGCAGCTGCCAGACAGGATGCTGGAGCAGAGCACTGCTGTGCTGAGGCAGCATGGTAATTCCTGGGTTCCCAAAAATGCATTCACTTAAGTGAAATGTGGTTTGCAAGCAAAGTTAACACAAAACAGCCATTACTCTTCCACCATCCTTCCTGGAACAACAACAACAAAAGATAAGAGAAAAAAAAAAAAAAGAATGAAAAAGAAAAAAAAAAAGATTTCTTAACACTTTATAAAAATGAGTTGAGTTTTTGTTTTGAAGTTTTAAACCCAAGGTTCTTATTGTATACACTGCACTGCCTCCTCCTCCAGAGAGGCATCTCTGAAGTGGCTAGGGAAGAAAAATCTGTGCAGATCAGTCTGTGTAACCTGGGAAGCTTACAATTGAACAGATGAGTGTTAGTTCTTGACCTGGATGTTGTTGCAGGCAGGTGGCAAAGGAGAGTATGATCAAGAACAGTATTTCAGTATATAAAAATGCAGGACTTCAGGCTTTACCCCTAGGCAGCACATGAGCTCCATGGAAAGTAGTTCTGTTAAACTTTCATATTTCAGCAAACTAAAACTTCATGTCTTGCGTGAGTCTGCTGAAAGGTGGGGTGTTTCACTACCATGTAAAAGCAGGCCAAGGCAAAGGAATGTGAAAGCCCCAGCAGCAAGTTGGGGATCTGGAACAGCCCAGTTCAGAACATTTGGTTTTGATTTCTGGAGCTGCACGAAATACTTAAAGAGCCTTGGCACATCTTGCCTTCAGTCCTCTGAGATCCCCTGCAAGATCAGGATGGGCATTTCCATAGGTTATCCTGCCCCATTCGCATGTGGTTGCACGTCAGTGTAAGTAGTTTTTAAAACACTGAAATCGATGAAAAAGAAATAAAGCAAAGGGGGAGGAACGGGCTTGGCAGAAGCCTTTATCATTGTTACAGGACTGTGCAGCTTCTGTGATTATCCCTTGCCTTGTTCAGCAGTGTATAATTTAATGATTGCATCCAGGGCATGCTATTAACTTTCTTTTCTACTTCTGCGACCCCAAAGCTCATTCATTCTTTTTACTATTTCCCACTTGATGCATGTGTATATGTAGGGGGAGGGTAGTGGCTAAAGAAGTGTTATGGATTTCATATCTTTGCTTCATCTGCCACATTATAGCAAATGACAGTTGATTAGGTCTTTCTGTAGATCATTACCAATTGTTTTCTACCTTGCAGATACTGCTATTACGACAAATCTATCATATCCTGGAGATCCTATGCAGCTTGTTATTTCTGCGTGATTTATTACAGTCACAGTAGAAATGTTGTTAGCGAACATTGGGGAAGCAGTGAATATATTGAGAAATATCAATGTATCCTCATGTTCTGGCTTGCAGTGACAGTCAGTGATCCATCTCACTGACACTTACCTTGTTAACATTTTGATCAGATGGCAAATTTGTCATTTTTCATGGTAACAAGTATAAGTTTGTACAAGAATTGCAGAAACATGGGGAAGATAAAGGGTCCCTCTCTTAGTTTTTCCCAGTGTGATGTAATCAGTAATCTTTCTGGAAAATGAAATAATTACTTTGTGAAAAAGTTTATCTGCTGGAAAAAGTGCCAGTGTTAGAAAGCCTAGATTTCTCTTCATTTGAGGATTGAATGAGTTCTCTTTGCAGCCATTACTGACACTTTGATTAACACACCAAACAGGCATGAAATGATAATATAGAACAAAAAGGTTTACAGTCAGATTTCCTCTTCTTGATTGTAGTGGGGAACACAAAGATCTTGCAAGTAAAAGCAAAGGCATTATCTCTGGGAACAACGCAGTACAAAATACTGCAAACATGATGTTGCAAATTTCTTCTAATCTTCAGCTGAGGTTCACCCGTAGCTCAGCTGTTGACTTTGCAGATTGCCCGTTCCGAAGCTTAGTCATGAAAACTGTGTTCAAAGCAAGAGTGGACTACGCAGGGGAAATTGTAGCTCCTAATGCAATAGAGCTGTCTCTATGGCATGACATCGGCCTGGGCAGAGGATGCGTGCATGACTCAAGCTTAGGGTGAGGACCAAACCGGAGTAAAAACAACAGAAAAAGCCCTTTTTCTAGGGCCTACATGAATTCAGTAGCTGCAAGTTACTTTCATTCAGTTACTCTCTTTCAATTTCACCCACTGAAAACTTCTTGACCGCACCATTTCAATTATTAGTGTGCCACAGGTGACAAGTAGAAAATGTAACCTCTCAGTCAACATAAAGGAAAAAACAGAGCCAAACAAGCAATGCAGCACCTAGTTCTTCATTTTAACCTGATAGATTAAAAAATTCAAACTATACATGGCAGAGGAGTAGATCTTGAGAGTACTTGGACTAGGGTTTTGTTGAAATGATACAGCTTTTCATTCTTATCATCACCTGAATGACCAGGAAAATCTGATCTTCAGCTGGGTTTTATCTTGTTGCTGTTTTTCTAACTTTCTTTATAATTCACTGTCAGGATATAAATATTTTGAACATATTATTGGGAAGGCTCAGATTGTATTCATAGAATGCACACAGAAACTGAATACTGCTTCAGTTGTGTCACTTTGGTCATAACAGTACAGCTTTGAATTGTTAATTCTCCTAATGTTATACATAGCAATGCAACAGTTCCGGCACCAGAGAACTCGAGCGGTGAGTCTTAATGCTCCGCAGCAATTTGAGAAAGCACAATGTCATCTACTATAAGGTCTAATTGTTATGATTAATATTTAACATGGGGAAGCCTATATGTAAGGGCACAAGTTACGTCTGCTTGCTGAATTGAATGAATTACTGGCTTTTCATTTCCTTTTATTTTTAGCATCCTGTTCAATAGACAAAAACGTATGAGTGGATGTTTGCTATAACAATATCTCTTAGGCTAAAGGCTCTGCCTTTCAAAAAGCCACTTCGGATGCCTGGTCCAAGGGAGCAGGTGGGCAGCAGCACATTTGTTGCTCAATGAAGCATGAGCTGAGGATCTCTAACCTGGGGGGACATTTAGGTGCATCAGAGGTGCAGCTGCACCAGCACACAGAGACCAGACAGACATAGGAATCAGGCCAATGAGGTGACAGGAGTAAGCTCCGGCAGGTGGCAAGAGGAGGGTTTCATTCCTGAAACCAACTGCAGTCTGACATCTCACTGAAGTAGTGGGACCTGACCACACAATCTTTCTTTTTAATAGTCACACCATAAATACAACTGCATAATCATTCTGGCCACTTAACAAATGCTTCTTCTGACTGAAAACAAAGGGACAATTAAAACAGAGAAAAATAGTTCATTTCCAGGAAGGAGCAAAGGAAGGAAGATAGACAAAATATTTTGCAGAAGAAAAAGTAATAGTGAAACAGGTGCAATGAGAATAGGCAGTGAAGTAAGTTTAAGAGAGCTGGTTGACAAGATATTGCTGCAATTTGTCTCTGAGATCACACAGAGAGCTGACAGATTTCTCTAGGTCTTGGTGACATTCGTATAAAAAAAGTTTCCTAAATCACCAGCTGAAATTTTGGGCAATGGTTTCTGATAAAGGGACATCGGAAAGCTTCACCTTCTGAAACTGGTGACTCATTTACTATTATCTCCATCGAACAGCTGAGATCTTCCCTTTAGGAAGAGAGATGAAAAATTATCTTCTGAATGTACCATATTGCTTCTGATTCCAGAGAGGAGAAGGGAATTAATGTTGAGGATGGTGTTGTAGTAATTAGTTTCAGATGCAATGGGCTGAGAGTAAATCCCAACAAGCAGCAAGCAGGGGATTCACTAGCAGAGCAGCTGGAGGGTGGTACTTTTTTTTAGAATACACAGTCAGTGTTGTTCATCAGTGCTTTGCTCCTTAATAATTAGAGCAAGATGAAAAAGACCAAAAAAAAAAAAAAAAAGAAAAGCAAAGCAGATTATTGCTGGGATCTCATTTATAGCTGTATCAGGAGTTAATGTTAAACTCTGAAGGTGGTTAACACTTTTGACTGAGATAGCATATGGGGGTGGTTAGTGCCTGACTGTGGGAATGTGGACCACCAGTTTCCGTTCAGCGCATGGGGAGCTGAAGACACCTGTCCTCATGCAGGCTCCTTGGAGTCCACTCCCATTCCTATTTAAGCCCGTGTGAAGATAAATTAAGTTTGATTGGCGTTCAGCTGAGCTATTGAACTAAAAATTCTCCAGCAATTACTCATAACATAGCTGAACCCTCTCTTTCCTCTTTATCTGAGTGATGCCACTGTTCCTCTTGGGCTGTTGGCATCTCTTTTGCTGTTGTTGATACAGAGGAATTTCCTGGGCCTGACCCTTGACCCTCTTGTGCACCATGTTTTATTGGACTGTGGGGTTTGCTAATTCTTGGCAGAAGACTATTATCAGACTGTGTGCTGTGTGCTAGCAAATTGCACCCTCTGTCTCCCTTAGGAGTTTTGTTCAGTCATTTAGGTTTTACCTATTGCTTCAAAAAGATCTAGTTTTTAACAGTGAGATCAGCTTGTTTGAGTTTTTAAGGAATGAATAAACATGTTCATTCACAAATTTCCATGAAGGAAACCTTTCAGGTGATTAAATGCTTAGATGAAAAAATTTCATTGGTGTTGCAATTCATTTAGCTACCATAAAAAAAAAAAGGGGGGGGGGGAACAAACAGAAAAAAAAAAAAACACACCTTGAAAAAAAGTGTCATTTAGTGGACCTCTGTGGCTTCTGATGTCTTTGGGTAACTTGTTCCTGTTGGGCTGGATAACCTGACAACAAACTGCAGAGGGGGCTTGATCCTGTGATGATCAAAAATAGCAGTTATATTGACTAGAAGTTTTGATATTTGTAAAGCTAAGCAGGCACCCAAATTGACATCAAAAGCTTTTTGTCCTCACAGGGCTGGTCTTGAGACTGTTTGGAGTAGGTCCTCCATCTCTACAATCCATGTCAGTGTAGCAGAGATCAAAATCTCAGAGACCTCAAGAACCAGTAAGGAAGCTCCTTGCTAACATCTCTGCATCTACAAAGACTTCTCCTTAGGTTGAACACAGTTCTTCTAAAAATCTGCTTGAATGCCTCTCAGTTTCTCGGTTCAGACCCATGTCTGTAGTGCTGGTGTTTCTCCTCACCCTCCCAGCTTGGGGTTGTGTACAAGATAAAAGGAAGAGCAAGCGGGGGGCACTTGGCAGGGTACCCACGCTGGCCTCATCAAGGCAGCAGAGGCCAAAAGAGCAGCCAAGACGCATTTCCTTTACTTTAGCTCTCAGGCACAGTTTGCTGGGGTCCCTGGCTGGTAGGGGGCTTCTTCCCTGCTCGGGCTAATGAAGCATCTATTTCATAGTAAAGGCTGGTTTTACCTAATCGTGAGTATGATAGAAATGCTATGACCTCCCTTTTAATTTATTTGTTTTACTAAGAATTGAAAAATAAAGATTATTTCAGTACAGAACTATAAGTCACTAGATTTCTATGATTTCTTGTCCATCACACATCCCCTGCCTTATTCTTAGATACCTGACAAGGAAGTAATAGCAAGTGTGAAAGCAGTACAACAGTAAGGTAAACCATCATCAAAAATTGTTTGTGCGTTTTTATTTTTTTCTGGCATCCAACATCAGTAGGGAGATTTTAATCTGAAGCAGAAAAAGCCTGTGCAGGGTGTTTGAAAACGAGACTGTTGCACAGGTGAGTGAGAAGAACACTGAACTCAAACGAGGTTATAGATAAATATTGAGTTTTCTTCATTGCAAGCCTGACAACCCACTTACAGCAGTTCACTGGCCTTTGCTAATGGATATTTGGTAATGTCCTGTATCTATAATAGCCATGACTTTATTTTTTAATGGATTTGAGGTTACTGTGGCTGAGAAGTCCATACATTGACTTCTTGCTTGTAGTGCTTAACATTTCTATGAAACTTTGCTGTGTTTCTTCATTTCTTTTTTTTATAGGAAAATTACAGCCACGGCACTGCTGAAATTAGGATGTAATGCATTTTTCCCCCACACATTTTCCGCTCCTAAGAAAACCTTCTCATGGGAAAGGTAGACTTACTTTATTTTGGGCCTGAGATATATAACTTGGCCAGGATTCACAAAGAAATGAAAATGCTTTTGTGGAAATACTGTGGTTTTTATGATTGCTTTTTTGCTTTTGTGGCGGGATGGCAACTCTGTGTAGAGTGAGCTGAGTGGTTGCCCATATCTGTGTGGTATTATTTGTCTGCAAATGCCAGATTGTCTTGTCAGGAAATCAAACCCACACAATACACTTCTGTTGCCAAGAATTATGTAAAGTTCTTTTTGTTTTGTTTTATTAATTTTTATTTTCAGCATAGGAGTTCTACTACTATCTTTGCTTTGCCAGGATCTCATGCTTCCGCTTCTGTGCTGGCAGGACCAACCTTACTCTGTTTTGCCAAGAATAATATATGTCGCTTCTGCCAGAAATCTGACAGCATTTCTGTCTTGTGGAGTTGTAATCTAAGTTTTTTTACAGCAGGTGATGGTGAATCTCAGGTGCTTGGTGCACAGATTGTGTCTGGATGTGCCGCAGAGAACCTGCATGTTACAGACCTTTTCATATAAAACTTTGACTTGGTTTGGATAGCAATTCAGCCTTGTGTTTGCTCGCTGTGGAAATACATGAATCATTCCCATCAGAAATTAAATGATTTGACTTGCTTGAGACTGTGTTTGTTCCACTAAGATTTTTATTAGGGATTTGGTGCTCATTTCTTTGGTGTCTTTACTCTTTAGGGTTAGCATTCTAGCATACTCCAAAGATAAGTAAATCTTCTTTGCCACCACTTGTCAAAATATTCAATTTTCAAAGTATGGCACTCATTTTAAAAACTGGTGCTGGGTTTGCATAGCAGAGCATGCTGACTTTAAAAGATGCATAGTGTGTGTAATGGAAAATAAGGAGTTAAGGGAGAGATGCTCACTCTTGCTGTCATTACTGGGATGTGTGCCTGCATACCAAATGAATACCCCCCAACTGGAAAGATTGTAAATAGACTGGACTGGAGACATGAAAAGAAAAGATGAATTGATGGGAACATTTAGTCAGGATGATGGACTGAAAAATACAGCAGATATTTGCTGTCTTTTAACGTATACGGCTGTGCAATGCAGCCTGGGCTCCCCCAGCTGAGGGGCACGTGTGCCAGCTGGCACTAGGCCCCCCCTTGCTTGGCGTGGCGGCCTTCCTGGGCCAGCCCTACTGAAGGAACGTGATTTGCTATGAAAAATGTGTTGATCAGGCTTGACTTTGTGCCACCAGGCAGATTAGCAAATTGCTTCGTCTGCCTCCCGTTGCTTTATCCCAGCCAGCAACATCTAAGCCTTGATGATTTTGCAGGTCTTCATTAAAAATAGCTGTTTCTATATCTGATTACTGAGCCCCATCTGGGGAGAAACGATCCTTTCATCTGTGTATTATGAGGCCATATCTGAGCACTTTGATTCCATAACATAGTAAAACCAGGCAAACTTACTGTTCAATTGCTTTCCCAGCTCAGCTCCAAGTTCTCTCTGAGCCCTGTCCCTGTCCCCAGCACATAATGGCTGGGGTTAGGGCATTTTTTGTTTTTAATTGCTCTTTTACTGCTAATTGCAATTTTCGTAATTGGTTACATAACTCCAGGGTTTTATTTTAAATTAATCTAACTTTGCAATCATTCTGCATATGTTGCTCTTAACATTTGCCTATTATTTGGATTAATTTCACTAATTTATCACCACTGTTTAGATGTGCATTGTCTTTATAACACTTGCAACTGAATTAAAGCACACTTGTTGGGCTAAAGGCAAAGTTTGCTTCACTAAATCAAGCAGCTTTCTTTTCCCTCTCTGTTACTAGATATTTACATAAGATTTTTCCAGTGCACTCTGGTATTCTGCTGTAAAAAATGGCAAATATTCTGGTAAATAAATTCATATCATTTTAATTATAGAGTAAAAGTAATGGATAACACTGGCATTTTCTTTTTCTTCCTTTTTTTTTTTCTTTTTGGTCGAATTATTCCTCAGTATTTAAGCACCTAATTAGCAGCCATCCTCTTTCACCAAAGGTTAGCTTTAATATTTGGCCATGGCAGTAGTGAAAGGAGTGGAAGTGATGATTAGCTTGTATTTCTAGTAGGTGTCTGGCCTATTCATCTCCTGAGCCTAAAGTCAAATGGTCGGGTAGGGATGACCCAAAAGCCCACGCAGTCTGTTCTCCTGAGCAAGGGCTGCGTCATCAGATGCCTTCTGTATCCACAGAGCAGATGTAGGCATTTAACGGTGGCGCTGATCTTTCATCTTCGTGTTTTCCCACCGGTGCTTTGTACAGAGACCAAGCAAGTTCGTAATACAGGAGTTATGGGCAAATGACTTGCTTAAAGGAAAATTTACTGCGAGAAAGGGCTTCTGCTGTAAACAGGCTGTACTTCCATAAGTACAAATGCAGCAAGAGAAACAGAAACATTGAAATATTTCACTGGATATATATTAAGGTTGTCTTTAGGGACATGGTAACAAAGGCTTCCTTCTGAATGCACATGAAGGGAACAGCACACAATTTGTTGTTCAACAGCTCTGGCCAAACACTTTTTAAATGAATACATGGATATATTTCTGTGATGCAGTATGTGAAAAACCCTTGTGGGATAACTGTGTGGGTATGCTATCGTGTTAACATACAACAGATACCGAGACCAACCTTTTCTCAGCTGAATAGCTTTTCCGTTGATGGTCATGCTGCAAACAACAGAAATTTGAGTCAAGGATTTCTCAGCTATGCAGTAGAAAAGGTAGCTTGTATTTTCCATTGACTGTTAGTAGGGAAAGAGGATTTACATCGTTACAGAAGGATACAGGCTTGATTAATAAAGGACATTTCACATTCTGGCTAAAATGAGGAACAGTCAGGGTGTTTTTCATAGCTGATCCATTTAGTACATGTAAAATGATCTTTTTTAAAAAGAGATAAACTGATTCCCTTAGATTCCACTCTTCACGTAATTGCATGTAGTACATAGTGAATTTATTTTGCTATAGTGTTAACAGAGATTGCATACGGTTATTTTTCTTCCAACATGTGGTGCTTTGATGATTTCTCACAAATTACAATTTTTAATCTTAAATTGAAAATGTGTCCAGAAATTCAACTAGGCCCAGGCTTGCACTGTAGAAAATAAAGAAAAGGACTGCAGCTCTCATAAACCCTTATCCATGAGTAATTATCTTGTTATGTTAAAGTGGTTCTCCTGAATATTAAAATAATTAGGACCAACAATCTCAGCAATACTTTCCTCGGATGTTGTAATTGGCAGAGGGTGTTAACTAATTAAATGTATTTATATTGCTGGCTGGCTAAAGAAAAGGATGAAGCACTTGTAATTGCTGAAATTTAGCGAGACCACATATTTACTACAGAGAATAAACATATAGATTACAGCATTGGGGACAAGCTAATGGCTGGAAACAGTAATCCCAGCGCTTCCTATGGGCATTTCTCATTGCTTGAGGGGAACTGGAACAAGGGGTTTGGCAGAGGGAATTTCAGATGCAGGTAGGAGGGGGCTCTCCCCCCCCCCCAAGCAGAGCAGCTCTGCAGCGGCTGCTGCAGCTTCGGGTCTTACAGGACAAACCCCGAAGCCGCTGGGGTTCAGAGGGGAAAGGCAGATGGGTCTGTGCAAACCCACAAGGGGTGTGCTCATGGTGGAGGTGAACTGGGTGTCAGTTAAGGCAGCCAGCCTGCCCCAAATCTGTGGGTGTCCCGGTACTGGGCTAAAACCCTGCCCTGCGTGCTGTTTCCCCAGGTCTCGCTCTCACACTGGCACAGCACAGGGGGCGCGGGGCCGCGGGCAGCGCGTCCGGCGTTGTTCTGCGTCTCCTCCTCCGAGAGCCGCCAGTGTCTCGGAAAGCTCTGTGCTCATGGCTACTTGCTCTTATTTCAAAGGTGGGTTGTTTTTTTTTTTAGTTCACAGGAAAGACTTTAAAAAAATCAGTAGAAAACTGGCTATTGTCTGACCTCTGAAGTAATCAATTTTGGATTCAGCCCTCTATAGCAGTTTGACATTTCAGGGTCAGCAGAACAACTTCCTGACAGATTGAAAAGCTGTGTTTCTGGGCCCAGGGTAGATTAGAGTAAAACTGGGCCAAATAAAATGAGGCTTCAACGCATCTCACTTCTATTTCTCTATTGAAAAAGGCAGCGAGGGCTGGTTTTACAGAGCATGGATGATAGAAACCTTGCCTCCTTCCTCCATCTCCCCTTCCCCAAGCATTTCCCCCCCTCTTCTTTTGGAGAAATCCCAAGCATGGCTGCAACAACCCAGCACAGAGTGGATCAACCACTCAGCTCCTCTCTGAAGCATCCCAAAAAGTGCACAGGAGAGACAGTGCTCTTGGAGGGGTGGGACGTGAAAGCAGGGAGACACGTCCCCCAGCCCCAGCCCTTCGCTGCCTCCTCTCCTCCTCCTGCTTCTTCCTCCTCTCTCCCCCCCTCCAGCTTTGTTCTCCTCCTTTTCTTCATTCTCCTGCCGTTTCTTCTTGTTTTCGCTGCCGTCCCTCAGTCCATGCTCTCATGACAGCACGAAACAACTGCAGTCTTTTTCCCAGCTAGGTGCAAGTGTGAGCCCATTAGCTGCCTCGTACAAAACCCATCTCCCCTGCTCGCTCCTTTTTTTCAGCCTCCTCATAAATGAAAATTCAGTTCACTAGAAGGGACATATGTTTACAATCCCACAGCTGGTAGGTACATGTGTACCAGGAGAGGGTGCCAAGGTTATATAGACACATGTCACTTTTATCCCAGAATCCCATTTGGCGCCAGGGAACATCTTCATGCTGTAACGCTGTGGAGGTCATTACTACACCCTGTAATCCTCCACAAAGGTTTTCCATTTTCATTTATACACAGTAATAAAATACACATCTCAGCATCAGGCATTAGGATTAGTACTGACAAGGCTTAAGCTGAAATGTTTTAAGGATGCATTTCCGATGTGAATAGAATAGCTAGCACGCAGCGCGCAATTATGCTGGCTTCATGGAAGGAAGGATTTATGCTTCAACACTGTTAACATCACAGTGACATCAACAGAATAAATGGAATTTTATTTAAAATAAAGATTTAATTAATCTTCCATTGTAGTACTAATCTGCTATCCATTAATTTATTTTAAGTTTCTAGTGTTGATAACCCACCAGATGTGTAAAGGGAGATGTCCCTTCTAATTTCAGGGTCTCTTCACTTTTTTTAAGCAAGTTGAAATTCTGGGAAACTGCGATGTGGGGCCTGATGGTTGGATTTGGAGCTGGGAATGGTGCTTGATGGCTCTGGACAGAGCTGCCTGGGGGTAGAATGGGTGCCCCCACCCCAAGCCTGCCTTTCTTTGCTGACATAGCAAAGCTTTTAGCTCTGTGCTTGTGTCTTGTTGCTTCAGCATGTTCCTAAATATGTGTGGGCACGAGCATGAGCTTTGCTGACCTAGTCCCAGCGCATTTAGAGCCTGGCCTTGCTCGCTCCAGAGTGTTAAGCCCCAAGGAAGCTCGCAGCCCGCGAGGTGCAGGCTGTGCTCCTGCCATGTGCCGGGGAGCAGGGAGGGAGCGCTACATTCTGGGAGAGTTGGCGGCCTCCTTCCCACCTTGCTTCCCCCCTAAATGTCACAGCCCTGTTTTAGCAGCCAGGGAAGAGGCATCCTCTCCTCGTCTTCTTCTGCCACCCCCTTCTCCTCTTCCTCAGCTGGAGGGAGAATCCACTGGAGCTTCCTCGAAGGATGTGTGAGGGCTGGATGAGGTGGAAGAGGAGGGGAGATGCTTCTAGTGACTGCTTGCACACAGCAGATGGGTGTGACAGCCCTCTCATTCATGTCCCATGGCCAAAACCTGGAGTAAAAGCTAAACCAACACATTAACATGTAGGGCATTGCCAGAGGGGTATTGCTGCCTCCTCAAAAGCCCCATCACACACCCTCATCCTTAGCACCAGGAGGCCCTAGACCTCTCCTCCCCCTCCACATAGTCATGTAGGAACAGGCAGGCTCTCAAAAAAACAATGTCCTGGCACAAAACAAATGAAAAGGAGCAGCTTCATTACAGGCTATGATATTTTCCTGAGATTTTTTTGAGGGCATCAGTTACTCAGAACGGGGGAGCCTGGCACAAGCGTGGTCAGTAGGTTATATATTCATTTTTAGTTTCTTTCCATTGTGCACTAAAATAAGTACAACTGGAGCCCAGTGGGCTCAGGCTGCTTTTACATTGCTAGATTTACAGTTGCTGGCATACTGGAGATATGAAGAATCAAGAAGCAATTTCATATATTGCTGTTGCCTCTGCTGGCAGTTCTCTGCCCTTCAAGATATTTGTTGTGATAGGAGGGAGCCACCCTCTCTAAAGGAAATGTATTTAAAAAGCCCAAGCAGATGATGGAATGCTGTAGCTCAGTGTGCATGCCTGGGTTTTTGTATATATGTCATTATTTTCTATTTGCTTTTCTAATTCTTGTTTATTTTCTAATTATAGCCTTTAATATCTCTACATTTTAGCAGAAATATAGAAAAACACTCAGTGGTTATAACAAGGAAAACAGGTATGGCCTGAGGAAAACACGTGGTCATTACATCCATCTATTCTTTCCTGCAATTCTGGGGTGAAAAGATGCAATTTGCTGCCTTGCAGGATGGGGATATTTCGACAGAAAGATATTTGTCTTCCCTCAAAGAAGAAATTAAAATGCCAAAAAGCAAATACCTTAATTCACCAGTGCTTTGTTTGGTGAGCCCAGGAATGCTTAGATGTCATTTCCTTCGCTTAAAGGAAACTCATGTAGTTAAGAGCTATGGTGCCAACATGCACACCTGCCCCGCGCGATGCAGTGATGCTGGGGGCTGTTAGCAGAAACTGCCTGAAACAACGTTTAACATATGGTGGGCAATGGCCGTCAGACGGACAACCCTGGCTCAGGGGTGCACAAAGCACACCTGTGCTCCTCCCTTCAGGACTCTCATACTGAGCACGTCCTGATGAGACCCAGCAGCCAAGTCAGGCTGTACCATAATGGCAGTCGTGTTCTGCAGCTGCATAATGCCTTTTACAAAGCACCAGACAATAGTGTAATATGTTATAGGTGATAGAAATTCGGCCACTGAGAGGCCAAAGTAAGTGTTTTTCAGACAATGTTGTCTGAGGTCAGACACCTAAATGTTCCAAAGACTTGTTGCAGTTGGTTGATCGGGTCTCTCAGTGCATTTATTTACCTATTTAGCCTGGTTTCCAGCACAGCATCAATAGTGTTATTACAGTGTAATGTAATTATTAGATATTACACTATCGCTGCTTTGCAATAGGGCAGCCCCCCAGGCCCTGGAGGGGACGAGGATGTCGGTGGCTGTACCAGAAGACAGGCAGCAGAGTAGCCTGGCTCCAGGGGAGGTGCTGACCGAGTCACATCCCACCTCTGCAAGCAGTCCCATCGGTGCAGCTGCTGTCCCATGTGTTTCTCTCTCGCTCTTTCCCATCTGAAGGATCAGATGTGCTAGGTCACAACCCTTTCTGTAGCTAATGAAGGGAGTGGGGACATCCTGTGACTCCAGACAGAGCTTCTGTACCCACAGGTCTGGCAGCTCACAGGAGCTGCCAGCAAGTTGCGTCCTGCTGCTTTACTCGGCTTAAATTTGTGGGGATTTCAGGGGGTCATTCCTCCAAGGACCAGGCACCCAGACCACAGAGCCTCTGTGCTCTTGGGAGCTTCCTAAGCCCAAGCACAGGAGTAGAGCACTGTCGATCATGTGTACTTCTGAATTTAAGAATCAAAAAGGACATTATCACTGCAGTTCATACTAGTGTCCTGTGTGTCAGCTTGCGGTACAAAGGAAATCTGAGAAAAATATTGTGTAGTAGATTCCTAGCAGAATGAATATTTTCCTGTTATACGAACTTTACATGATGAAATGGTTTCATCTCTGTGGAAAATCATTGTATTGCCCCAGCTGTTGTCAATAACTTTTATGCATTGACTGTTTTTTCCACTAGACAATATTTACACATCTCCACTCACCCGATTGATCTTCATTTTTGCAGGGAATTTTTTTGGGGTAAAATATAACCAGTTTTTTTTAAAAAGGTAAACATCCTGGAATTGCACTCGAGGGAAGATATACAGTGTAGGCTTACTGACAACTTAATAGCTTGTAGTATATCAGATGTCTTCTATGCTGCCATCTTCTTGGGGAAAGTATTTCTATACAATGTATAAACCTATGCACACAGAAAGCTATATACACTCCCTCAGTTTTTCTCTCTCAGGTGTAAGCATTCTTGGCACTGGCAGAATGTATGTAGTGCAGGAGCAGCACTGTTCCTCTTTTGCAGGAAATGGAAGAAAACATTAATTCTATTTCTTAGAAATTTGCAACAAGCCTGTAGATTAACTGTCTTTTCACTGGATAGCGTTTACTTGTTTCATAGGAAATGCATTATTTTGTTGATTTAGTTTCTATTTGGTATGCTAGAGAAATCAAATTTCCATACAAAAAAGTATACACAAAGGATATGACCTTTTAAGTTTAGCAGAGAAAATAACTGAGTGCAATGTAATTAATATGCCATATAAATGCCAACAACAACATTAATGCACCATAAAACTAGCACAGTTAAAATGATATCGTCTGGAAATGAAAAAGTTAAGTTTCTGTTAGCTTCATTAATTTGCTCACATTGTATTTCTGTGAAAGAAGCAACAATCTTCTTATCTAAACCCGGAGAATAGATATGCAAGCAGAATATCCATTTTTGTCAGAAGGAAGCTGGATCTTGCTTAAGGCTTGGCTAAACTCCTAAGAGGTGTTAACTATACTTCTGCTGTAGTATAATTTGTCCAGTGCTTATACCCTGAAGTTTTTTCCTGAAACCTCATGAATGTCTCAGATTCAAAGCCTGTCCACACTTGTAGGTAGGTTGGCAGCATTCTGTAAAATACTTGTATTGTTATAGTTATACCATTATTGATATAAATAAAAAATAAAATCAAAATAAACTTCGTATATGAAGTAGTCTTCTCATGCAGAGACTGTCAGTATCCTGGTTATAGTCCAGTCCTCTTATGCAGGCAAGGTCTTTGTATGGCATAAATGCTTTTCAGATGAGAGCTTGCACCTAACTTTAGCAAATAGGTCTCCAGGGGAAAGTCCTAGGGTTTAATGCCCTTTTCATTGTTCTGGAACTCAGAAAATAACCACCAAATTCATGCCTAAACTTCCCAGCAAAAGGTAGCTGTGGGGCAAGGGTCAGCCAGGCAAAATGCGAGCCCCACAATGAGCACACAAGGACATTACGCAAGAGCTGAAACTTCAGTGGAAGCTGTCCTGCCACCTTCCTACTGGGGGCTGGCAAACACTTCCCAACACAGCAAGGGTGTGCTCTGAGCTGTTAATGTGACTGTGGTGCAAGTTTCAGCTGTTCATCCCTTGTTTCAGTCATTAGAGGTAAAAGGAACAGGANCTTTAGCTTAAATAAGAAGGGGTCTATTCTTTCCTCTGTATGTGCGCAACTCTCATTAATAATAAAACGTTAATGATAGTTATGCGTTCACATCAAAGGCAGACCAGAACCTTTCATCTCAGTTAAATCTTATTCAAATAATTAATGAAAATAGTTGTCTAGGAAAAAAAAAAAAAAGATAGTAAGAAATTCCTTTGTAGAGCATTGCAAACTTTGCTGCCCCTAGGGAGCAGCTCCTAGAATCGAGGACACCAACAAATCACATTTAAGTGGGTCTGTCCCTGCTTTCCACCAGCCTTGACTGCATTGCATCTTAAAAAAAAAAAAAAAAAGGGAAACATGTTATTGGCATTGCAATAGATAATCCAAGCAAAATCAAATCAAAAATCCCTGACAAGGCCTATGTTATGAAAATAATCATAAATCTTATGCTGTGGTAGCTTTGTGCCAGCATTAAGCATTCTGGTCAGGCCTATAGTTGACATAAAAAAAAGGGGAAAAAAAGTCATTTGAAGTTCTCAATTCAAGTCTGCAGCTGTCGTCGTCTTCTGTGCACTGCTGCGGCAGGCCCAGCAAAGCAAGCTTCTGGCCGGCCCCTCGCTTCAGTGCGTGGATACAAGCCTGGAACAACTCCCTTGGTTTCCTCGAGGCAGAGAGGGATAAGCCCAGTCTGCAGCATTCATTAGGTGATATTAGAGTCAGGTTTTGTTTCTGATGCCTTTTGGACTTCCTGCAGAGGCTGAAGTGGCTCGTTGAAACCCCTGCTTCTGGGTAATGCACTGGTTTCTACTACGAGGTTGCTTTTGGTGGTGCTGCGCAAGGGAAATGGAGGTGGAAGCCTGCAGCGTGGAGCAGCGTCCCAGGGAGGTGATGCTCCAGGCCCCTGCACAGTGCGTCCCCACAGCTCATCCCTGATGTGTCAGCCCTGCACCTCAGGAAAAGTCATCTTCGTGGGTGGCAGGACTGCTGGCCAGCTGAGAAGGAGCACGGAGGCTGGTCCTACCAGAAAGAGCTGCCTGCTCCTAACAGCTGTGACAGTACCTACACAATTTCTCCCTTTATTTCAGTTTTACTTTGTCTTGCATGGTAACTAGTCCAAGAGAAACTCCTGAGGCTTAGCCCAAGTATTGGTTTCAGGAAGAAAGTTTGTTCAGTGTTTTGGTAGAGGTCTGGAGCACTCTCTGCTGTGGGTTGCTGATGTGTGCATGTCCTGGGTCTGGCTGGGATGGAGTTAACCTTCCCTGCAGCGGCCCATATAGTGTTGTGCTCTGCACTTGTAGTTAGAACAGCCCTGATATCGCACCGATGTTTTGGCTATTGTCAAGCAGTGCTGGCACACACCAAGTCTCTCTCCAAGCCCCCCAAAGCCAGTAGCTGGGGGTGGGCAAGAGGTGGGGGGGGATATGGCCAGGACAGCTGACCTAAACCGACCAAAGGGTTATTCCATGCCATATGATGTCACACTCAGCAATAAAAGCTGGGAAAGGGGAAGGAGAAAGGGGGGCTCTTGTTATGAAGACATCTGTCCTCCCAAACAACCACTGCGCATATTGAGGCCCTGCTTCAGAGGACGTGGCCGAATGTTGCTTGTTGATGGGAAGTGGAGAATAATTTTTTTTTCCTCTCTGCTTCCGCACAGCCTTTGCTTGTTTTTTTTCCCCTCTTTCTTTTCCCTTTAACTCAATTATCCTTATCTCAACCCGTGAGCCTTTTTCTTTCCATCATACTTTCTTCTCCCCCTCCAAGGAGGGGGAGTGAGAGAGCGGTTGTGGTGGAGTTCAGCTGCCCAGCAGGGTAAAACCACCACAGTGCACAGAGCCAGGGCAGACAAGGTTTTGCTGGAAGTGCAGAGGCACAACCTGCCAGGAAGAGAAACAGAGCCATGGAGGGGCAGAGCACAGCTGTGCAGAAACCCATGACTGCTTCCTGCAGGTAGTTCTCAGCCTAACTCCTTTACTCACGTTACACATTTGTGCTCCTCTGGGGAAGAAGGAGGTGGCAGGAAACGTTTCACTGTTTGTTACTACAGCAATCACAAGTGGCAGAATGTACAAAAGAGTTGCATGGGTCACAGGAGATGGGGGCATGAAGGCATTGACTTTGCCCTCATTGCATCAACTCTCCTGGTTGCCTGCTTTGTGTTCCTTTTTTAGTCTTCATCAGATGTTAATGGGATAAGTAGTCTGAAACCGATGTTGGTGTAGACAATGTCACTAATAGAGCGTAGTATCCAGGGAGGCAGCGGTTTGGTACTTAGGCAGGAATTTATCTCACAGAACCCTACTACTTGCAACCCCTGGCTCCTTCAGATCTGTGACTTCCACCAAAAAGACCTTGGAAGTAGAGGACAGTAATATATTTTAGAACTTTAGAGATCAGAAAGTTTTTTATACATAGATGTGCACCATAGAAGGGCCTATAAATAGATATTAAAACTTGCAATTTATAGCCTATCATTTCATGGCCTTTCAAGGCCAGAAATAAAGCCATATTCCACTGGGAAAATGAGATTTGTAGTTTTCCATGGCTTAAAGCTCCCGTTACTAAACCAGATGGGCTGCAAGATATTGGACAAGATATCTGTCACTGGTCTGAAATGTATATAATATATATAAGTGTATATAAATTAAGGGAAAATTATGAAGTTTCTACCAGTAAATGAACAAGTTAGGAGACTGCAAGATAACTTGGTAGTGCCGGGGGGAGATACTCCCAGTGAAAGTAATTTTTTTCTTCAGTAATGATAACTTAACAAAGGCAATTAATCCACTATCCCCAGCAAACGAAGTCAATGGCATAGTAACCTCCTAATAGTGCTTTGAGGTAAAATGAGCTCCGTTAATGCACTTCTGAAATAATTTTGAAGCTGCAGTAAGTCCCATGGCAGAGGTGAAAACGACCTGCCTGCAGGACCTTGCTGCGAGGTCTGCTCACTCTGGTGTTGCTGGAGTATGGCTTGGGATGCGCTCGCTGCCGCGCCGAGCTCTCATGCTTCTCGCAGAAGGAGTAGCCGGCATGACTGCAAAGATAAAGATTAATTTACAAAATGAGGGACAAATAAGCAAGGGACTCAGTTTCTCCCAATACTTGCTTCTCATTTATTCCTCTCCAAGTGTTTCACTGGGCTGGGTGATGTCTTACACTGCAAATCCATTAAAGGTGGTAAGTGTCTTGCTCGACAGCAAGGACCTTGGCTTGTACTGATTGTGGGGAGAGGGGTGCTGGGCCATGTTGCTTGAATGACATGGCTGAAATCTGATCTGTCACCCGCTGTCAATATGCCTCCGTCCTGCCCTGCCTCTGATTTTTGTGTGGAAGTCACTAGGATATTTAGACCCAGTTTCCCTTGTAAAAGATTGGGTCTTGAAAGCAAGAGTGTGAGCAAGGCATGGCTCAGTTGCAAGAAATTTAAGTAAATAATTTAGATAACTTATTCAATATAAAATAAATGCCTAGCAAAAGTTAATATTCATTGCCAGTGCTGCTGGTATGCCTCTGTTAGCATTACATATTTATTAAAACAATTTGGAGGTGTAAATTAGAATCAGTCATACAGGTATGTCTGCTGTGTAACCCTTAACTTGAATCTTCAAGCTGTTTCCATCCCTTCAAATTCATTTTAAAAACATACGATTTTCTCACCATCTAAGGCTACCAAGAATTTTTAATCTGAAGTAGTTTAAAATATAACTGTTCTGTCCCAAACCAGGATTGCAAGTGAGATTCTTTAGCTAAAGCACAGTTTCTGATCTGATTATTTATTTGGTGAGACAGCAGTTGCACAAGTGTCGAGTTCACTGTAACTTCATGAGATATAACAGCTTTTTAAAAAATATTGTTGTTAATTAAAAAAGGACTGTAGAGAGAGATGTAAATTTTAACTGAAGAATAAATGAAAATTACTCTGTTGTGGTTAGGACACACAACAAAGATCTGAAATTGCAGAAGAAACCAGAAACATTTTTGATATAATTAATGTTGAAATGCAGCATCCATTAAAATCTTCCTTCCCTTTTCTTCCCAGCAGCTCACCGCTTTCTATAAACAAAACCTCATCTTGGGCATATTGCATTTACTATATTTGGGTGCATAAAGCAACAGAAGCATTTGTACAGAATTGATTTTTCTGGATGTAGGGAAATTTCAGTGAAACCTATTCAACCAAACACCTTCAGCAAAATCCACATGACTTCCCTGGGAAGGCAGATTAAACAGATTGAGAGTCTCCAGGTGGAAAAGAGACAAAGAAGGGATGAAATACAGAGATCTCTGAGATCATAGGATAATGTGGAGAGGGTGACTAGATGGTTATTTGCTGTTCCTCCAGAGAAAGAACTGGAGGAGACACATAGTACAAGTTTGAGGCAATAAGTTTGAGACAAACAACAGAAATAGATGATGCATACTTAAACTGTGGAGGTTGGAAGCAGTTTTGGAGCCATGCTGGCTCTCTTGATGTTTGGAAACGGAGGTGGTGGAAGGCTGTGACTGGTGTCGGTGAGGACTCACATTTCTTGCCTGTGGAGAAACTGCACTGAGTGGCTTTGGCAGAGCCCAGGGGCGTCCGCTCTGGGGTTGCACTGTCCATCAGGTCTGGGGGGTGGGAAGATGCATCCCACTGAATTACAGAGTGAGGCACAAATCAGTATCTGCTGCTTTAGGATTCTTTTGTAGCAGGGCTTGGTGACTGGGCTTGAGTGGAAAGCCCTGACCTTGGCTAATGAGTACTGTCCAGGAAGCATGGGGTTAAATTTTGGAAAAAAAAAAAAAAGCAACAGAAGCACTTTTTCTTAATAACCTTCATTAAGCCTGGGAGAGGAAGCAGAGCAATCACCCAGAGGAACTTTTGAGTCAGACATTTGTCAACACTGGCAAGGATGGATCTCTTTTTTCAAGAAATGTCCGTAGCTGAGTTTTTCCCAGATCCAAGTTTCTGCACTGCTCTGTGCTGTAACACTG
Source organism: Anseranas semipalmata (assembly GCA_013399115.1). Classification (NCBI taxonomy): domain Eukaryota; kingdom Metazoa; phylum Chordata; class Aves; order Anseriformes; family Anseranatidae; genus Anseranas; species Anseranas semipalmata. The sequence goes on from VXAA01001635.1 coordinate 601,314, forward strand.
CTAGCATGGGCCAGGTTGGTGTAGCTGAGCCTTTTGATCAGCAAAACTGCACAAGAGGCTGCTAATGCACGACAGAGGAACAACACGTACTTCCCTGATTGGTTCAAAGTGCCCTGATCCACAAGAGACCTGTGAGGGTAGGTTTTTAATTGAAATATTAAATTGAAAAGTTTGCAAATTATGAGCACATTTTCAGTTTCTGACCTCTTAGGTTAGGGTACTTGGTCTGGGACTGCCTCATTAACTGTAATAGCTCAGCTCGTAGGATCTCCTTATTGTTTGATGAGAGAGAGATCACATCTTTCCTGTAATTTAGGAAGAGACACGTACATCATTTTTACACGAGGGCTGAGGTTCTCTAGTGGTGGACTGCATCTGAATTTTACTCTAACACCGTAGCTCAGCGAGGTGACAGGACTCTGCTCACTGGATATTTGGTAGCTCATGGCTTCAGAAAGTTTATTTATGAAGCTGCACACTATGACTGAAGGTAGATATTGATAAAGGGACATACCTGTTTGGAAATTTCCTAGCAACACTTTCAAATTAAAACATGTTTTTATATATAATGAAGGTTGACAGTTTTCTCTGGCTTGAATGGTGGAATTCACTCTTCCTCCTCATAATTTGCATGGAAATGCTGACGGCCTTGAGTTAGCAGTTACTGTTACTTTTTTTTTTCCCTGAAGCTGGATTTCTTCTGTCAAAGAGAATTTAGTTTAGAAATCTTCATCCTCACACACCATCAGTGCAGTTCATCTCCTCACTTACAGATGTGCTTCTGTGTGTACACATACATATTCCTCAAGAGAGGAACACAGAGAGTTTGTTATTAGGGTGTTTTTTTTTTTTTTTTTGTATAATTCTCACATCTTCGAAAGAAAATCAAGCTCTAAAGAGATGAAATATACTTTTAAACTGGCAGAGCAGTCTAGAAACCTTCCATACTCATGTCTCTTCAAATTTGCTGGAAAAAAAAAGTACTGAAGGCAGGAGAAAAATAATGAATTTCTGAAATTGCAGTAGTACCAGTACTGGGTGAAGCAGGTCTGAGAGAGAAGAGCTCTTACAGTTCATGGAGAAGGACTTTGTACTGAAAATACAACTCATAAGTCCAAGGAAATTTCTTAGATGTAGAAAGGGGGAAAACATACACGCACACAAAAACATATTTTTGGATGTTGTGAGAGAAACTGCTTCCAGGGGTGGGGCAAACCTGCAGGACTGACTGCAAAGAAAAAACAAACAACCAACAACAACAACAACAACAACAACAACAACAACAAACAGAAAATTGGCTTGAGTCTGTCAGAGCTACAGTCCTGCCTGGAGATGGACCTGGTCCAGCTGAGCAAATACAAAAATGCAAAATGGGATCCAGGACTCTGGCCTGGCTGCTGAGACACAAGACTAAGCTTAGGTACATCAGCCAGCTGAGCCATTAATGCTAGAGATTGCTCAGCATCACCATTATCACAGCTATAGGAAGTGCCGAGAATGGGGGCAGTGTGATGACAAGGTACACGTGCCTACGTACTCATACACTACACCCTTGCTTGAATTTCTAACCATATGATCAGGCCCATTCTCAACTTTTCTTAGTGAACTGTCTCTGTTTTTTTCTAAATGTAATATTTGTATACTTGTGCATTTTTATGTAAATTAAAGCCCTCTCTACCCCCAAAGAATACTCAAACCTGAATAAGAACCAATTAGAAATATGTAATATGCAAATAAAGGAGCTCCACTGCAAGCAGCCAAACAGATGGCATTTTTTGTTGGTCAAGAAGCAAAGAAGGAACACATGACTATTGGGTTAATTGTTTTTGTGAAGGCAAAGGAAGTAACTTGCAAAACACTTTTCCAGTGTTTAGCTCAGTCACTTTTTTTCATTGTCATTATTTCCTCAATGTCATTGAACCTAGGGTCCTGGTTCTGATTCCACTTTGATAAACTGTTTTGCCCCAGAATATTCCCTTGCTGCCAGCACCCCGAATTTGTTGAAATGTCTCTTTGTGTTCTTTACTGTTTGTTGCCTACAAGAAAAAATAACAACAAAATTTCAGGTATGCATGGTGGCTGGGACATATAAACTCCCCAGACAAAAACCAAACTTTCACATTGTGCCAAGAGCTGAAAAGACGTACAATAAATTTACAAGTTCTAATCAACTTATTTACACTTTACAGTTATACTAAAGACTAATTAAGGTCTGATGTTAGCTGAGCAACTTAATAACTTAAATTATTAACATTTCTGTTTAAATGCATAATTTATATACAAATGGAAAGAAGTAATGTCTGCTGCAATTTAAATTTTATCTGCAGTGTGTCTGTATGCTTTGTTGCATACGCATTTGAAAAAGGAGCTTTGATAGCTATGATTAATCCATGGTCCTGCATTAAAGCTTTTTTCCAATCTCATGTTTTTGCAAACGGTTAATAAATGATATGAATCTCGAGAGAGCCAGAGAATCACACAAGGCACAATACAACCTCACCATCCCAGAGAGGCAGATTAAGATTTATAAACTCAACAACTGCAAATGTAAGAGTGAAAGGAATTAATATTCAATGTGTGAGGGATATGCCAAAACAGAGCAGAAGGTGTAAAGCCTGCAACATATAAATCATGTTTGTCTCAGTGGATAAATCCCATTGAAAGAATCCCCAAATGCTGGATGTTCTAACCATCTTTGGTGCAATATTGTATGTAAATAGGTGGTGGGAAGTGTGATGGAAATGGTGTCAAACCAAGCTACAGCTCTAGTAGTAGGAAAGTTTTTTTTTTGAGAGAGAGGAAAAAAAAATATTTCCCTGGTTGAATGGAAACTACAATGAAACTACTGATAGCAGAAGCTAGTATTTTCAGTGCCTTGCAACTGAATTCCTGAAAATTTTGAAGAGTTTCAGGATCCTCAATACCTGAGAACTGGACTGTAAAATACGTGTTGGCAATTTCATTGCAGTGTGGCAGACCCCTGTAGCTAGCTAAACTGTCTGATAGACCCAGGTTTGCATCCTCACACAGTGGTATTACACAAGACTCCCATCAGACTGTCCATCGCTGTCATCAATTTGATATAAATTTCATTAGGAGGTCAGCTCCTGAGATGGCCTTAAGTATGGGACTGATATATAAAGAACATGCTCTGTGCGTGCATGCACACGCATTCCTTCTGATGCAGGCTTGCTATTAGGAAAGCAACTAAAGATGGTAATTTTTTAATCCCCTTTTTAAAAAACATTAGAAAGAACATTTATTTTTGTTTTGTGGTTTGGTTTTGTTACATCAAAGAGATTATCCTGTGCAACACAGATGTACTCTGAATAGATTCTCAGAAATACTGCAAAGTTTGGGGATTCAGAAACAGCCAGATTCTGAAAAATAAGTAGAAAACATAGGATTTGTAGGATTGATTGTTAATTGGGCTTCTTCAAGGACTGGGTGATCTGCATTTTCAGCTAAAAGTCAGCAAAGCCATGCTATTACTCCATCTAGAAAACCACACATGGAGATATAAAATCTTTAATCATTTTTAAGTTTGTCAATAAGGGCCTCCAAACCATGCTAAGAAACAACTCTGATGTCAGGCTAAAACATATTTGCTATTGAAATGCTTCATTCCAATAGGAAGAGCATATTTTATTGAAAATAGCCATTTTTAAAAGTAAATATTTCAATGAAGATTTTGAAGATGGAAGCTGTTAGGTTTCCTGTTGATAGTCTGTATATTGTGACATTCATTGAGCTCACACTTACTAATATTTTTCTGATGCACTTGAATAATCTGTCACAACAAAACTAATACAGGTACTGAACTCATTCTTTAATCTTGTTTTTAAAGCATTTATGTAAGGGACTGAATCTTCAAAAGTACCGATTATAAAGCACTTTCATTGCCTGATGGAAACCACACCAAAAATCTAAATGAATCTATGTGGAGGTGCAGTACTGGAATTTTCAAAACCACGGAGAGCAGTTATATAAGGGAATTTTTGGAGCTCACAATGTTCTGTGGTTCATTCTTGTTAGTGAGAAGTTAAGGTCTAAAGGCCATTTCCCCAGCCTCTCTTGCTCAAAATAAATAAATAAATAAAATAAAATAAAAAATCCTTTTCTTAAACTGTGGTTGTTTATAAACCTGTATAATGGAAATTCATAGCTAGGTGTACACAGCTAAAAAACGAGAGTCTGTTTGACTCTTGTAATACTTACTCAAGAAAGCAAACTGGAATACCCTGACTCCTGAGAAGAAATAAAATAAAACATGGATATAAAAATCAACAGGATCACATTTGGAATGAAATTAATGGATTTAAAATCAATTTATTTTTCCTATGCCCTGACCTCCCTCCGGTCTGAAATATACAGAAAAAAGCAATATTTCAAATATTTTTTTTGCTCAGCCTGTTGGGGGTTGCAAAAGTGTGCACTGATAGAAAAACTGTTTAGAGATATGCTATAGGAAACTAAATCTCATTTACCTAGTCTTTTGGGAATTTACACCGTAGTCTTCACTTTTCAGTACACGTGGATACCAGTTACAATACCTGTTAAGCAGAAGGAAGGAGAGATCTTATTTCAAGGTTTTCCAGGGCACTTGAGGATGTATTTTCAACCATACTCAGCAAAGCTTCCATCTTGCAGTAATTCAGGGTTTTCTCTTCCTGAGGGTCCCAATGTGACAAGTGACATTATAAATAACAGCAGCTTCTCTGTATCTCCACTTTGTAAATGCATTAAATATAGTGGAAACTATCTGCTCTCTCATTACAATTATTTAGCAGTAAAAATAAAGGATGAGACGAAGGCATTAGATGTACTATTCTGTGAAATACGGAAAAAAAATTTCTCTCTCAAGAAGATACCACCCAAACACACTGCATACACTCTGGTTTAAATAAGCAAGCTGCCCATGTCAGTCCACCTCACTGAATCAGAAAATGCATTTCAAGCAAATAAAATGTCACTCTAGTTTCTTGTAAGTCTTGAGAGCTAAGATTTTATTTAGCTGTAAATTTACTGAAGAAAGATTCCTTTAATATTTTATGACTCTAGTGGATTAAACCTTGTATAAATCAACAAATTAGCAGTCACACTATATTTACGTTCAGAAGAGGGCTAGAGAAGGTGAAGGCAAGATTACTTCTTCCTGGCAAGTTGACCAAACTGAAATGCTAAATTGAAAGACTTCGGCATGCTTAGAGCAATGCAGAAGTGAGGTGAGGATGATAAATAATACACACTGACTGCAGTTAAGTCAGGTGCAAAGTAGGAGGATTTTTATTCTTCTTGAAGTTTTCTTTTTCTCCCCCTTTCTCATTTTTGGGTAGTTCTTTAGGAACTCTCAGACAATTCGTAAGACAGTGACCTTCACACAAGTCTTTCTGCCCTGGGATAAATCTACCTATAGTCAAATTTTCAAGCATTGCTTGTGATGGCTGGCCAAAGAAGAAGAACCCATATCTTTAAAATATATGAAGGCACTGTGCCTTATTATAAATACTCTTTTGTTTAAATTAATAATAATTTAAATCGGAAAAGAAGTGCAGATAGATGAAACCAGGTGCTCCAGGTGTAGAGTGGGCTTTGGAGACTGATCTGAAACAGAAGCAAATGGTCTTCAGCATCTTGTGAGTATGTTGAATGATTTTATTGTACTTTCTGTCCACCAATTTGGTTTCTTTCCTTCTAAGCAGCAAAGTATTGTGATGGCAGAGGGGGTGGCTCTGTGACCAGACAGAGTGGGACAAATGCCCTCCAGAAAAACACTGCTGCCATATTCCACCCTTCTGTTATAAACATAGTATGAACCTGCACATCTGAGTCTGCTGCCAATTTGTTTTTTTGAGATCCAAATTCAGAACAGCACCTTTGGGAGAGAAAACCTGAGAAAGAGGTGTGCTTACAACACATGAAAACATCTGAAATGCTTTTAAAAATTCAAGCCTTAAGGCAACTGGTTTTCTGAAAACAGAGTATCCTACAGTTGGTAGTTTAGAAAATTAATGCAAAAACACCATCTGCTAAACTTCAGATGTATGAATACTATTTGGTCTATAGAGAGTACAGACTGTACAGGAAACTATTGATCCCCCATCTGCTTCAAAATGATCTTTTAAGAATTTCTCTCACTGAATCAAGTACTACATTAGTAACATAACATTATATGGAGCACAGCATCCCAGTTGCTCTTAGAGATGCAGTAAGTAGAAATGTACTGCTATCATCCTTCAGCCACCATAACAGAAAAATGTTCTTGGCTTTGTGCATGTTTATTTCCTGTGTAGCCAAGAAAACATGATATAAATCTCCATTAAATGGCCTTGTCTCCAAATATCATGGTTTTGGATGTGTGTGTTGTCACATATTCCTGGGGGTAGACCATACCTTGCAGAGGGGTAGCTTTGTTTGTATCTTCTGTCTCCTAATTAATAATTAGATGATATCCAGATGGTCAACCATGAGGAAGTCTATTTTCTGTTACTGTAGTTCATGCAGTTCTTGTCCCTGAGTGCACTGGGGCTGAGATCTGTATTCTGAACCTTCATAAGACAAATACTCCAACTTCAGTTTGTGCTGATGGACTTGAGCACTGACAGAAGGCAGTGCCTCCCTGAGCACAACGTGCATTCCTTCAAAACCCCTTCAGCTCTTCTTGATGCAATGGGATGGTTGGCACTAGGGTTACCCAGGGCCTTGACACCTTCTTTGTATGCAAATTCCACCATATTTCTAGACACTTTCACTGACACGTTCTTGGGTACCCATTAAAAATGTAGCATAGTTTTCTGAAAAGGAGAAGAAAATATGTCCTTTGTGCCTCTTTGTAACAGAGTGGATATAATTAGGCATATCGAAGAATAGTCAGTCTAAAATAAGCACAAATCATTTGCAGAAGTATTCTCCCCCTCCCCCAAGAATGCTGTGTGTGTGTGTGTGTGCATAACATTCACAGGCTAAGCAGACACTTAAATTGTGTAACTATAGGAATGATATTTTATTATTGTACCAAAAGATACATGGTTTTAAAAATGCTAGGATTTTGTTGGTTTACATCTCCTGAAATAAGAAGGTACGTGCAGAAATAAAAATACAGGATTTTCAGCAAAATTCCAGGTTAATTCTTATTATTATTATTCCAGCATACACCCAGAACCCTGGCTTTCCAGTCTTTTGTCCTGCATCCACTTGTTAGTCCTCCTAATTTCTTAGGGACAGCATGCAGCCTTATCTAGGAGCATTAAATTAAAAATACTCAAAGGGTGTTATGTCTGTGTGGACCAGATGAGGATTCCAGCAAGTGTTACGCAGGCGGTCAGTAACCTGTGAACCTTAACTCAGGAAATGGTGATGCAGAATTATCAGTCATTTCTTGCAAGATTCGCAGCCCCTTTTGCAGATCAAATTGGCTACACTCCATACTGAGTTCCATTTACAAATTAAAGGTTAATATGTTAGTGTTACCAGTGATATATTTGCTCAATCAGTGAACCAATTGTTATACAGCCCCACAGCTTCAAAAAACAATTATCACTGTGACTCGCAATCATCTCTAAAGCTTTCTTTTGTTGTGTTTAGAACCATGTCTAATGCATAATACTCATGTCTGTAGTATATGTATAATAACTATTAATCATTTTTAGACTATTATGAGTAAGTTATAAAAGGAGTCTGGTTCAGGAATTTTTTATAATAGTTCAGTAAGTTACATGCTACAACATTTTGTGCATTTTATTTCCTCTTTCAAAATTTGTGGCATACAGATCCCAGTTGCACTGGCACATTTCTCCTTGCAGTAATTTGAGGGTTGAACCTTGTTTTCTAAAAGCAGATTACATCTTTACTACCTCTACATGTCTTTGCACCTAACCAGCCTGGCCCAAGATCAGCCCACCTAATTTCAAGCACCCTGACTGTTGTAGTTGGGGTGCAGTTGCCCATGTCTGTAGATGAGGACAAGAGGGACACTCCAGTGCCCACTCTCCCTCTGTAGGGAGCACGGGTACTAATTTTGGTCACTTGTTGTATTGCCAAATGTCAAGTGGAAGATCCCAGACCTGCATGATGTTAAGACAGTGGAAAAATCAAGATCTGCAGGTACAGCTACAGCAAAGTGAGTGGAAAGAGCCTTGGAAGCACTCACTCTACCTCCCAAATATCTTTGTGTTGTCTGGTGCATACCTGAGAGATTTGCTTCTCCATTAATGAAACACCAATCAAGACTTGAAGCTATCCACTTGAACAGGTGAAAATAGTAAATAAAAGGCCTGAAGTACTGCACCACATGGAAGTGTTAAAGTGGATAAGGTTGATGGTTCCACTTAATCAGAAACTGTGAGAAATTGAATGTTGTGAAATGCTTATAAGCCTAGGGACTGGGGTGCTCAAAGACAATTACCAACTAAACATTTCATTAATGAAATAATGATTAATTATAACTACTAATTAAAATTCAGGATTATGGTGTTGGTTTTAAGTATTAACAGGAGTAATGATATTACCATTTTTAATGAAATTCCAGTAAAGAAAATCATAATACAACTTAAAAAAAGTAGGTACAGGCTACAGTAAGATTAGGAGTTACTGTTAAGCCCAGAGGCATAGAATTTTCCCAGCTGGTGAACTTAAGTTAAGTAAGTTTAATGCACTATAATTTAATTACTAATCATAGTTTTTCTTCACAGTGGGAATTGATACCAGGTTTATATTTTACAAGAACAAAAGACACAATTTGAATACCTGCTCTGTGATGGGTGATGACATTGTGCTACAGGCTACAAATAAGACAATATTTTCTAGACTTCTGCATAACATTTGGATTTAGATATATTATAGTATGATTTAAATATTATTTAATTAATGATTACTGGATTAGAAATTAAGTAGCCCCTGTAGATTTTGTAATACAACTTTAATGCAGCCTTTGTGAACAGCATACTCAATATAATTTTGTATATATATTAAATATATCTTCCTTGAATAATTCATACATGGGCATATTAGTAAATGTCAAATTCCCACAAGAAGATGGAATTTGACCTACATTAATAAAGCTATTTAGGATTCATTAATTGTAGACAGATTTCTTAAACTATTTGCTATTACTCACCTTTTCATGCATAATGCAATATGTTGGCTTAAATACAATTTCTAATTTACATACTGTTGGCTGTGTTGTCCTTCTTGCTATTCATTATTTGACTTCCCTTAACCTGGCTGACTTATAGGTCCTCTTACTAATTTGCTGTCTTGTGAAGTTCTCAAATGTGAAGGTCAATTAGAAGTTGTGTCGCAGTTGGTTGTACCTGAGAAATGAATGAAACTCCACTTTTTCTTGAATTTTGTGGACCATTTAAGTATTTAATGGAACAATTCTAATGAGAGACCTGACTCATGTTTCACTTGATGGTGAGGCATTCTTATATTGACATCACTGATGGACAAAGATAGATCCTGCAATAGGAGATTTGGTTCAGTTGCATGTAAATATAGGGAATATAAATAAATCTGAAGAATTTTGCTAACGCTGAATAATACATTTGTACTTCTTCAGACTGAGATATGGAAGCCACGTATATGCTAAATATATGTAAGTTCAGACAGAATTTGCCTTGAGGGATAAAAGGCTTTTTATTGTTATTTATATTTATAATTAGCTCTTTGTGTTCCAAAGAGATAAAGCATCCGAGACAGTGAGCAAATCAGCACAGAACAAGCCTGAGGATATACAAGTAGATACACAAATGGCTCTGTAGGGTATGTGCAAAGCCCATCCAGTGAAAGGGTCGATGTGGTGGCAGCCCAAGAATATTAAAATCTGATCATTAAACTAGTCATTTGTGGTGGTTTAACACCCGATGGGCATGGTGGTGCTTAGCTGCCCATTGGGTGTTAAACCACCACATCATTAGTTCTCCTGGCAGTTTTCAGCGTACTCAGGCAGCAGACAGACTTACAGATGAGCCATTCTCTAAATGAAGTTTGATATGATGTTGCTGTGGGACCAGCGATGTTGTAAGTTGCTATCCTAAATGAATGGTGATGTGAAAGCCCCAGGTATACTCTGGTAGACAGTTTTTTTGAGGAATGATGCTTCCTTCTTGTGTTTGGAAAGTAATCAAATCTTCCTGAGAGCAACGGGCTTTCAATCAAAGCCATGTATGTTTGTGTTGGAGTGCTAGAGTTAGATCCTGTCCCAGGAGATGATAACCGAACCTCAATTTCACCATTACTGCTTTTCTCTTTCTTTTCTAATCTTTTCTTGTTTTTACGTGTTTGTATCCTAGGTAAAATCAAATCAACAAACTAATTGTTGGTGTAATTTCAGCAGGTAATTAATTTGAGGTAAACTTAGTACATTGCTAGCTTTTCCTACTGATAGTGCTGCAAATACTGTCACAGTCCTGTTTTGCTGTTTCAAAACGACACAGAAACTGAATGTATCTGTTACCATTATAAAATATCCTTGTGGTTACGATGCGTAAAATAAGTGGATAGGTAGCAAAGGAAGCCCAGTTTTGCAAACTAGACTCCTAGGTTTTGTAATTAGTCTACAGCAAAGATAAAGCTTGACAGTCTTGCTCTTATATTGCTCTCTGGGGTACAAGTGCATGTGTAGCTTTCAGAGAAGAGCTGAAAATCAGCCAATACCTGGAATACTAATCTGTTATCTGTACGCTTCTGAATGGGAAAATTGTGCCTTGTGGCAGACTTAGAAATGCATTGGTTTTGAACCTCTCCTTTGCTTAGTGGCTATGTACAGCAGCCACCAGAGTACCCAGCACCTCAGTAGTTTCTCCTCACATCAGCATTTTTGCATGGCAAAATTGCACAATGGCATAGAGTATTACCAATATATATGACATTAAATATCAGCTCATTGGTATTCTTTTTCCAGTCCAAGAGTCCTGGTCAAACCACACACTCTGGTGGAATCTTTCAGGCAGAAGATCTTTGCCTCGGAAAAATAACAAAGGATTGTGACATCCAGTTATCCTTACTGAGCTGAAATAGTCTATTAACAATAGCAAGTGGGTGCTGTATGCAGAAATGTTTGGCAGGGTAAATAAACGCAAAAGGATCTTATTAATTCATAGAGTGGGAAACTTACAATATGTCCTAATTGCAAAAACTTCTAATTACCCATAATTATCATCTTCAAAGTATGTTGAAGAATGTAGCATTTGATAGTGTTGTTGACCTTTTTGGTGTACTTTCGGGAGAAACCCTTAGAAAAGAGGTGTAAAATTCATCTGAGAGCAATTAAGTTGCACAATTAGAGGAATATAATCTGATTAATTCATATGTACATATCAGAACATAAATGGACTTTAATGTAATAGTGCAGGCTTCAATTTGTGCTGAGAATTCATTATACAGACAACTAAGAGAATGCATGAATAGGACCTTCCTTGTGCAAGACAGACTCAGTGGTAGAACAGCCGTAAATGGAGAACCTGTATGAATCGTCCTTGACTATTTGAATCTTTTTATCTGATAAAAGTAAACCAATCTACTTTCATAAGCCCAAAGTCTTGTCAATACTTTTAAAGCACATACCCTAACCCTTTAATATTTGTTTAAAAATATAAAGTTTCTGTCTCATTTTACAATTTCCAGAGAGAGAAAAAACATTCTGTTTTTCTTTGGCCTCTGTGAATTGTGTGCTACAGTCATCACTTTAAAAACAGGGTAAGAGCTAGCTAAGCCTCATGTTGCTGGTTCTGAGCCTTCGTCTTACAATATCATTAACCATGTAGCAAAGAGCACACCAAAACTAGAACACTGCATCATTCATGTGATGCAGTTCACTTTAGAGACTCAAATCCAATCTACAGGCACCATCTCTCATTGCACTGTTGCTCTTAGGTATAAATTTTGCTTTCCAATTAAACGACAGGAAGAAGGTTATGAGATAAAAATTGCATAAAGGTATAAATAAGGAGTGGAGGCTCTCATGAATATGTTTTGCTTTTGCATCGCTGTTCAGGAAAGTTTTTTCTATTACTGCTAACTGGATCAAAGACAAAGACTGGATTTTTATTTTTTTTTTCTGATACAGGTAGTCCAAAAGCACAATTTAAAAAAATGTATATTAGTTTTAACTCAAATTTGATGCTTCTAGATTTTTAAGAAGAATTAATCTTTAGGTGTTAGATATTCCTTTTATATTATATTTTTAATCTTTTCTGACCACTACTCCACTTATTTTTAATTTTACTTCGCTAGTTGTCAGCTTCTGTAAAGTATGATCATTCCGAACATTGGGTATAAATGTTGATATAAGCCTAATGTGATTTCAAACTTCTCAGTCAAAATCAGTGCACATTGGACTTCCCTTTTGCGAGCATCTGATGCTTCAGTTTATCAGATTCTTTATTTTGTAAGTTACTGAAGCATAGCTTCAATAAATAAGCCTACCTTAAAATCTGTGCCACTCAAAATATTTTTCACAGTTTTATGTGAAGACATACATTGTTTTTATGCAGCTGTCTCTTTCTGAACTAATTTTATTGCTATACATCAAGCTTTAAAGACCATCTCATGTGAAACTTTGCCAATTCTTTAATGGGCTTAAAGTGCTAAGTATTCTTATTTATTTCTCAGTATTTACTTATAGGAACTGTAATGACAAGCAAATGTATGATCAGTGCTACAGAAAGCAATATATTCAGGCTGAACATACTGCATATGAGCATATGCATACTGAGCATAAAGAAATCAGAGACATAGATGTCTCCTTCTTCCCCATTCCACAGGTTGTCTTCTAGTGCAGGGAAGAACGGATGGGAGACATGTATCTGCTCCCAGTTCTTATATATATATATATATATATACATATATACGTATGTATGTATGTATGTATACTGGGAGCTCTGACACCTGCTCTAAGCCCACGGAATCCCACAGACCAGATTTGGTCTGATAGTTAGGAGCAGAGTCTGTTCCTCTTTTAGGTGACTGATGAAACACAAGGGCAGCTCTGGCACAGGTGGGGAGTATCAGCCCTGGGATTGCACCCACAGCTGGAGTGAATCAGGGGAAAAAGCTACTTTGCTGTGCTTCCATAGGGTCATGTCTTCACCCAGACTGGGTAGTCAAGGCTGTGCTGGAGGCAGGTGAACCCAGTAGGATCACAGCTGGGTCTGGAGACACCTATTTAAATCCTCCTTCAGGACCCTGGGTTCTTTCTGTTGATCTCTTGCTGGATGGGGTCTAGTTTGCTCAGCCTGTGGCTGGTAAGTGGTTCTTCTTCCCTTCTCTTAGTAGCTGAAGATTAGATCTGAAAGTCTGTTCTGCAAGTTGAGGTGGTCCCTGTGGCTCCTGTCTCTAGCCTCATATTCAGGCTTGTTTTGGTATTTCAAAGGGTGCTGTACTGGCAGACTTTGTCTCATAGTAAATTGACGTTTTGAAGGAGAACAGCAAATGCACAAGTAAAATTAAGTTGTTGAGCAATCTTAACTGAAGCAGGAAAAGGGAGGCTTTAGACTGATAGGGCTGCAAAAGGATATTTTGTGCATCTTAGAAGCCAAAAGCTCCAGGTCACGCTGGGGAGATGTCCCTGATAACTTGAACGGCCCCAGGGAGCCAAGCTGAGGTGTCTAGGGAGCAGCATTCCCTCTTTGGATGAGGAGCCCTGATCAGGGAAAGGTGTTGTGCTGACCTGGAAAACAGCCTGATGGCTGAGGGCTATTGCATTCATGGGATGTCACTTAACACCTGGACTAGGGAAAGGAAGTATCTAAAGGGTGCAATAGGCAGAAAGTGTGGTCAGAGCTGTAGTTTAAAAAAAAAAGGGGGGGGGGGGGGGGGGGCGGGTG
>VXAA01001635.1:615152-668709 GCA_013399115.1 Anseranas semipalmata
GGGGGGGGGGGAGCGGAGGAGTGTCTTTATCTGCTAAATAGCAAGATCTAAAGCTTTGTGCGTTGACCAGCATGCTTTTGTTGAAAGTGTGCATGGGGATGTGCTGTAAGGTGAGACTGTCTTGGGCTCACCTCATTGCAGATCTCCAAGCCAGAGCTGAAGGTCTCTTAACACATTTGTGTTCTTTCTTGTACCTTTACAGTATCTGTATCCCTTCCTCCTCACCCTTTAACAACTTCCAACGTTTTCATTGTGTGTCTAACTTAATGAGAAACTTTGGATGTGCCTGGAGCTGTATCCAGGGCTGTGCTCAAATGTTGAAATCACTGCCTGAAAATTGGCTTCCCAGGTAATAACCTAGAGCTCGGTGTATGAAGTGTAGTGTGTTGTAGATGTTCTCTCAGTGCAATTTCTTTGAAGAAATAAATTACCACTGTGTTTTGTGTTGGGAGAAAGAGTGTTTTGTTGTTTAAAGTGACCCATAAAGATAACAGTTCTAGAATTCAGCACTTTACCTTTGCAGATCTTTTTTAATGGCTTTAAAAATGATAAAGGTTTTCCTATTATAAGGGTCTCCGGATTACTTATCTAAATTATGAGTGAGGTGGATGTTATCCTTCAAAGGACAAGCTTTCTGCTTGCTGTGTTCTCAGACAAAGTATTTTCCAACAACGTGGTCTTCAGTGTTTGCCCATTTTTGCACTATAATGAGATATATGCCACTACAAAACTGCATTAAAAGACTTTTTAATGCAGTCGGGAGCCACAGCTAACAGGCCTTCTATCAATGTAAGTGCTATAGCTCAAACTGATAAAGAGCTAAATCCCTAACAAGCTCTAAGTTTCAGCATAGAAATAAAGTAGACTTTCTCCATGCACGTTTTAAGTACCTCATTAGTTCTCAATACGTCTACATGAGCTGAAAGTAATTGATCTCATTACTATGTATATAAATGTGGCAAATTTCTTAAATTTTGTGACTTAGCTCTGTTCAATTAGCCTGTTTGTTAAAATATGTCTCTTCAATTAATTGCAGGGATGAGAGAGTGAAAGGGAATATATGCATATGTTAGGGTCTTGGGGACAGAGATGCTGAATCTCATCCAAATCTCATCCAAATTACCTGTTTGGATTTTGAGAAATGTGCTCTCTGCAGAAAAGCAATAAATAGTAAGAGCTTCTTACTGCTTAGGCAAAAGATCATGTGTGTTCCTGCTATTTCAGGTAAAGAGGTACACTTGTGACAACTTTAATGATGCTGAAGTTTGATCTCCATATTATTCATGTCATTACTCACACTTTGTTTCTCTTCATCTGTCTGAAAGGTATGTTAGGACTGGGAGTGGCTCAAAAGCCTGTAGCCCTCTACAGCTCTTAACTAAGTCATATTGATGTGCTTAAATTTGCTTGCTTTGTTGGGTCTCTATAATGCACCCGTGCCACAGGTGCAAGAATGTTGCTGATTTTATATCTTTTGTGAGTATGGGGTCTGTGCAATGAACAGGCCTTCTGTACATCATCTACCTAAAGGAGAATTTCCTTTCCTGCATCTCCGTGTTATAGATAGTAGATTTGCAGTCTCATCCATCATCTGGATTTCACAAGCTGCTTGGACACAAGATGAGTCCCCTCCGAATGCCAGCAAGAGAGCTGTAACACCCTTGATGCTCTGTTAAACAACTGCAATAAATTCCTCTCCGTCCTCTGCATCTCTGCAGTACAGCAGTTTCTGCAGAGCTTAGATATGTCCTGTTACTCCTAGAATGGCCCAGCAAGAGGGGCAAGTTAACCTGAGGTATGTGGTGGGATATGCTGGGGATGCAGGGTCTTGTTTTCATGCGCTCAGACCTGAGCAGAGCTGCTGTTCCACCCTGCAAAGTGTTCCTGTGCCTTCCCATGCACAGACCAGCTCCAGGAGGCTTTTGTGTATAGATGCTTTGTGTGCGCAGACTGATGTAAGCCAACTACAGACACTTAAGTATCAGAGGGAATGGGAAAATGTCTGCTCAGACAATACATTTTAGGTCATGTGTGTAAAGGCAGCAAAGTTCCCTTTCATGACCCCTGTTGAAATGGCAATAACATTTCTGGAAGTCATACCAGTGACCGGGCTCTGGACTGAGCACGTCTCTGCAGAGATCTGGGCATCTAGAAAATATTCCAGCCCCACAGAAAAAGTAGGGATAGAACAAAGTTTTAACGAAAAATGTATATTAGTGCAGTTTCTAGGGTACTGGAATAAATGTGAAAAGGCTGGAAAGCCCACAGTGGAGCTTGTTTAATACAGTTTTGTAGAAGGATCTTTATAAATGAAGTGTAGCTCTGGCAAGTAAGGAGAGCTCTTGACAATCCATGAGGGTTAATTTGTTATCTGGTGGTGCTTGTTGCTGAAAATGAGCCATAAGGATGGAATAACCAACACAGCATTTTTACCTCTGGAAGAAGTTCTTGAGCTTACCTAGACATTGCATGGTAAGCTAAGGCTGTCCTCAAGCAAAGCTGTTGTCTGCACTGAAGGGTTCGGTTTTGTGGAGGCTTGGTTTCTCCAATATTCCTGACAAACTGTTTTCCCCTCTTTACAGCTCATGACTCCTAAGAACTTTTTGGACAAAGTGATCTGTTCAGTTACACTACATAAAACATACCTAGAAATATTTATGGCATCCCCTGCTACTTTTTCTTCAGTAATAAAAGAGCATGTGCTTGTTCTATTAATTCTAGCTTTTGGGGGGCAGGAGGTTATTTGTTCTGTGAGTAGTTTTTGTGTGCGACTTTACCCATAAACCAGATGTTAACACAAGACTCCACATGTTTGTGATCATTAGGCAATATTAAAAGCTATCACTCGATCACCATTTGGGAACAAGAACCTTGGGTGTTCTGCTACCTGCAAAGCAGTAAAATTATTGTCTGACACATTTACAGGCCCAGAACTAGCAATCTGCTTTTACATGGAATAAGGTGGGTTGCTTCAATACAGTGTCTTGCTGAGCTATTCATATATAACATTTCTGTTGGATAATTTAATTTAAATACACAGAGAGAACAGAGTTGTAGGTCTTATAAATAAGAAACTGAGTGAGATAATTTGTAGGTTTTATAAGGAACTGAGTGAGATAATTTTTAGATAGGTGCTTCTGTAAATAATCCTGTAATCCTGGATGTTTTTTTTTTACCTGTTTGTTATTAACCTTTGCTAAAGAAACCAGAAAAGGCTGGATATTCACAAACACTGGAGAATTATATTTTTCTTTTATTTAACTATTATTTCTAACAAAGAAACAGTATCAGCATATTTTCCAGTTTCCAGAGGGTTTTGAAAAGAATGATAGGAAACCATAAAACTCCTGAAAGGACTTTACCTTGGCTGAAGACTTTATATATTAAGAGATCAATTTTCTGATAAGATTCTCTGGAATGAAAGGACATTTTGTAATTTTAGCAAACATGAATACCAAAACTAGATGGCTATTTGGGACCTGGAGCCTGATACAAACCTCATTATAGACTATGAAAAGTTTCCTGGAGCTTTTATGGCCTTTGGATCTGGTCCTTTAATGTGTCCGGTAATGTGATGGTTGAAATAGCAGACCAGAACATTGGAAACTGAATGCAGCATTGCTGCCAGTTTCTTTGAAAGGGCTTTAACTCCCTGGCAAGCCGTTTCAGAGGGGAAGAAAATTTTCCAGTGCTGGCAGCAGTTACGTGACATTACCAATTACACCTGCCAATGTCTATTCCAACCTAGCATCGATAATAAGAGGCAAAAATCCAGTTATCAGTATTGATTAATCAATGATAAATAACTTTTGTGTAATCTGTTTTCTTTGTGATAAGTCAGTGTTCAGAGATCAGGACTTGAACAAAAGAGCCATGTCCTCGGTAAAAACTTCAAGTAGCCAGTTGTGTTTGCACTGAAAGCATTCTTGGAGAAACCTTCCCCTTGCCTCCGATTGATGCAGTAGCAAAGGTGTGGATGTGACATGACTTTCTTATCACTTTGGAAGGCATGTGCATGTGTTACCCTGGTGTACAAAACTGGTGCTGGTATAATGCCTCTTATCAAGTCTGACATGTCAAGAAAATGCACTCTTCTACCCAAAGACCAGTGATAATTTCAGAGGGCAATAAAACTCCAAAAGTATTAATTTCAATTGTCCAGGTACAGTGGTTTCATCAGAAATTCATCAGCTCATTCATTTACAAACTGAATCTGAAGCCTACAAAGATGAACAGGAAGGTAAACTTGCTTCAGTACCCTTTTGTCATGTCATGACTTCCCTTTACTCCATAAACCCCTGAGAAATGCCTGCATGAGCTCAGAGCAGAATTTCTGTCTTTGGATATGTGGGTTTCAGTTCCAGGCATAGGTTTTGTGTCTGCTTTGGCACAGTAGTTGTATCATAATCTGCTTTCTGCCCAGTGAAAAGACCTGAATATTGTAACTAGAACAAGTGTGCCTCTGAGTTTTTGTTTCCTCCAGCTGTGCAAGGTGCACAGCACCATCCCTTACTGCTGTGTGAGCCAAAAGATTTTGCCAAAAGCTTGCCTCCAGTGCTGTGTCTCGTTTTGCAGGATGTGCCTGCTGCAACACCTTGAATGCTGTCTGCTCTAAACCATGACAGTCCTCTAAGGCTCCCACTGAGTTTATCTGCATTGCCTGGTGGATATTGCAAATCTAAAAGCAAGTAATCAGTTTAGTTGAAATATAAAGGTTTCATTCAGCTGCAAATGCACATAGACTGTCAGTAAGCAGTTAGTCACAGAAATAAGTAACATATCATAATCTTGGAATAAGCCAGGTATGCAACTGTAAGTGGTGAAATACTCACTGAAATGTGCTATGAGCAGGTATTTGATGCAAGACTGTTCTTAGTTGTCTGCCTTCTGGATTACCCAGATTTTTATTTATTTATTGCTACTTGGTTACTGGGTGAGTTTAATGCCTTCCAGCAAGGAGGGCTCTTGACAAGGAGGTGGATTGTATTGCAGGTTGAGGTCCTGGATGGCTGCCACGCAAAGTGGGTTAGACAGAGAGGCTCCGAGTGAGTGCTACAGTAGTTGCAAATTGGCAGGTCTTCTGTGCATGGATGCCAGCTAGCCAATTCCTGCTTCACGATGTTGAATAATTAGCATTGTTCCTAAATTCTCTTAAGAATAAGCTCCATTAAGATTCTCAGAATGTAAATACTTCCTCTTACAGAAAGTAATGATTTTAATTTGTTTTAATTCTATTATTAGGTCTGTTAATAAAAATGCCTATTTAAACTAAGCCATCCACTAAAAATCTACAATATTAATTTTATGGACAACTTCCAAAAGAACTCTATTAGTTTTCCTCCATTAAGGTAACATTATGGACTTTTAATAGAGCTCTTGGCTACAGCAATTTTTATTGACCTAGTTAGTAAATGAATTAATGTTAGTCCCAACATCTTCAAAACATGATATATTTAAAAAAAAAAAAAAAAATTGGTAATTTCTTCATTACAACAACCTAACTTTTACCATGCCTTGATCAGTTTTATATATGCACTGAGAGAATTGTAGGTATGATTTAGTTTTGCTTAAAACTTTCTGGGCACCTCAGATAATGATTTTTAGTCTCTACCTAACCTTATTTTTTTCCACTAAGGCAGAAAAATCAATTCTTACATGATCTCACCCAGCAGCTGGTTCCATACAAATAAGTCTCAGGATAGGATGTGTTAATTCTTTTAATAATGCTTTTTCTGCTCAATCAGATTGAATAAATGCAGCTAGGTTACCTAAAGTGCATTATTAGTGACTGATGATTTCTTTTTCCAAACATGAATGCACCTAGCCTGGACCATTTGTATCTTGTTTCTAAATTTGATGAATACTATGTTTTTCCTGTAGTTTTGGACAGATATTACTAAGTTTCATAAGGAACTGTGCTGTGCTCTTGCCCCTGACTCAGAGGAAGACTTAATTCTTTTCAGAGAGTTAAGGTCTGGACTGCCCTGACAGCCAAAGCTCCTGTTCAGTCTGGGGTTCTCGGATGGCATCTCAGCATGATATTCCAAGCAAAGGATTTTGACTGACAGTATCCTAAATTAATTGTGAAAACAAAATTTTTCTGGTCATGGGGTTGTTCTGTATTTATATTGCACAGGCATTGGACATGCATGACATTTGCATGCTCTCTAAAGCACTAGAATAGTCATTAGTCCATTAAATAGACAATCCAATGGTCCACTTAAGAGAATTTTATTTGAAAAGTAAAAGCAAAACAAATTAAGGATATCTGAGTATGTTAATATTTAACTGAAATTTATTTAAATGCCAAGTTAGGTTATAGATGATTAACTTTTTTCCAAGGGCTATTTTATATAAGCCAGCACTGTTCTGTCTTCAACCTTAAGACCGATTATTTATGTTTGATTTGTTGTTTTTCTTAGTGCATCTGTTCATATTGCATTTCATACTCTGGACTGTCACATTGGTATGAATACAACCAAGTAGCACATCATATAACACCTGTGTAGTGCAAGGACTTTGTAATGACACATCATCCTCAAAACTGAGAATGAAATAAGCAGTTGACCTGAAATTTTTGAGTTATTTACTTGTTATCTGAGTTGGCTACACATAGGCGATAATGCCAAGCTGTCTAAATCATCATTAGTTAAAATGAAATGCCAGAGTCCAAAAGCTGAAAAGAGGTAGTTGGAAGAGTGACTGTATACTGCTACCAATTGTTGGGAGCACCAGCTTACATTTGCTGCCTTCTGTAGCTAATACCAGAGAGATGGATGTTTACTCGCCATACGGAGTCCCACTACTAATTCAGTAAGTAGATCAGGCTTTTCCTAGGTGCCCTCTTGAGGGCTTTTAAATTACCAGTAGGTTATTTACCAGGTTTCTGCATAAGAATTGAGCTCATTTCTGTGTGCTGAGTGCCTAGATGTGCCAGAGTGACTTATAGTATGTAGCAGGAGGTAGTAGTTTAGGTCCTGATCTTATAAACAGTTGCTACTTTATTTAGCTTTATTCCTAGACACAGACTCTTTAATTCCTTTTCATTTACAGCTATATTGGATCTGTCTGATGGATGTTAAGCACAGCATTTATATATTTTGGTCTTCTGAGGTGTGTAAGACCATGTGTACAAGCATAAGGACTATATCCTGGTTTGATATACTGGGGTTGTCTTGGGACTAGGCTGGCAGAGACTGCAGATGATGGGCAAGGAAATAAGGCTGGATATGGAAAGGAGATGAACAAGATTTAAATGTGTCACTGCTGTCATTCTCTGCTTGAGAATGCCAATACAGAAGCTATGTGTGAGACCTTGCTAGTCTGAAAGCCTAAAGGTTGTGCTGGCTTGTTGGTGGAGGTCGAGAGAGGGATGTTTATTTTCAGCACTGTTCTCACACTGACAACTTCAGAGTGAAAGGGATCCACAAATACGTATGCTCGGTGACTTCAAGTAGCACTATCATAACTTTTGCCTCTTAGTTCAGAGCAGAGTAAAGTCTGGCCAACACATATATGCCAATTTGCCACTTGTGTATCATAGCTTCAGGCCCAAGAGCTAAATATGAGTTTGTTTAATGTTTGTTTATTAATATTTTAAAAACAGTTTAGCATAGCACAGTCATGTTTGACTTTTCAAAAATATTAAACGATATGGTGCTGTTAGAGCATCATTTCAGTCTGTGCTCAAAACTATTCAGGTATCAGGGCATTTTAGGGATCAAATTCTATATGCTGTACATAAAATATGTGGAGCCTGAAAGGAGAATCTCGCATATGATATGCAATGTCAGGTCAACCATATATTTGGGCAAATGTTTTTGATTCCATACTTGTGATGTAGGTAAGCAAAGCAATTTCTTTTATGCATGGGCACTCATTGAGTGGGTACCTATAGATGTCTGTATCCCAGCTGTGAATCAGCATTTATCAGGCTAGGTGGTAATATGTTCTCTTCTGACCTTCATGTCTCCAGATCACCCCAGCAGGGCAAAAGGCTCCTCAAGCACTCTAGCTAAAGGACCCTTTCACAGCCACAGTCTTAGGTGCCTTTGTGTGTACTTTAAGCATTATGGCTGTGCTTAAACAAGTTCCTCGGTCTTTTCAGGGTCCCTCTTTATTTCCACAACTAGTGACTAATCGCAGCAATGCACACATCTCCTTTTTCACTTGCTCTGTTTTTTTGCAGACTCTGCAAATACCCCATGCTGTTTTGCACATAGTCTTGCCACTCCTGGTATGGGAGCCTTTGCTGTTGTTTCTACCATCTGGAGCAGCCTCAGTGTATCTTTCTGCCTCATCAACTCTCCATCTCTTCAACTTTTGTCTTTTTTTTTTAAAGTAGATTTTCTCATCTGCATATGCTTCTTAATTTTTTCTCACTCTTTTATTGGCCTTATGGCTCGGTGCCTTAATTTATTCATCATACAGTGTCTTTACACCACTGGTTTCTATAATTTATACTGTGTACTGCCTGCATCCACTGCTTCCTTGTACTTAATTCTGGGAATGCAGTTGGTATGAAAGGCAGTATATGATATAAAGTTGTATTATATTGTACAGAGATGCAGAGCAGCATCTGCTGCTATATGTATAAGTATTCTAATTTTGCAACACTTTAGAACTAGCCCAAATTTTTCTATTAAATAGGAAAAATATTCTGTGTGATAAAATGTATTAAATTAATTTCAAAGCAGCTTAGGAAGTTTATGCATAGGGGTTGATCACCAACACAAGGTTTATTAACTCTTGTTTTCACATAAATATTTATTTGTGTGTCTAGGGGTGAGTATATACATTTGTATATATTACAGTATTGTTACAAATCTGTTGTTGGAGCTATGTGATGAAAGGAAACCTCTACTTTCTCTTTTCTTCCTTTTTCTTCTGTTGATATTTTAGGGAAATTTGAAAGTTTGCACTTTTACCAGGAGAGCTTTGCTGCAGTCCATCTTTCCCAGCTCATGGGTATGCAGGTTTCCTTTTTCACGTGCACTTGTGTGCTAGCAGCTTGCTGCGGGGCACACCACCTGAGCTACCCTGAACCACAGTTACTTGGCTCTCTCCTTCCTTGCCAGCCATCTGAAGTCCTCAAGTTAGAAAGTAGATTTGAGAAACTGATCTCATAAAATGTGTGGCTTGGGTTGTTCAAGTCAGAATTAAATTCAAAATGTATTCTGCAGAATTCTGATCAGTCAAATAACCCTGCTAGTACTGTTCTGGTCTCCAAATTATACACTTCTGGGGCTAGAAGTCTTCACCTTTCCAAACCTCTCTGAAAGCTCAGAGGTCTTCATCCTGGGATTCATCCCAGGGTGCTTAAAGAGCTGGCTGACGTCATCGCGAGACCTCTCTCAATTATTTTTCAACGGTCTTGGGAATCTGGAGAGGTCCCAGTGGACTGGAAGGTGGCAAATGTGCCAATTTTCAAGAAGGGCAAGAAAGAAGACCCTGGCAACTACAGGCCTGTCAGTCTCACGTCAGTGCCTGGTAAAATTATGGAGAAGATTATCCTGGGAGTAATTGAAGCGCACCTGGGGGACAATGCAGTCATTGGTCCCAGCCAACATGGGTTCACGAGGGGTAGGTCCTGCCTAACAAATTTGATTTCTTTTTATGATAAGATCACCCATCTAGTCAATCAAGGGAAACCAGCTGATGTGATCTTTTTGGACTTCAGCAAAGCTTTTGATACAGTTTCCCATAGGATCCTGCTAGACAAAATGTCCAGCATACAGCTAGACAAAAACATCATATGACGGGTGAGCAATTGGCTGACGGGCAGGGCTCAAAGGGTTGTGGTAAATGGGGCCACATCAGGCTGGCGGATGGTCACTAGTGGGGTCCCTCAAGGCTCCATTTTAGGGCCAGTCCTCTTCAATGTTTTTATAAACGACTTGGATGTTGGACTAGAAGGAGTTTTGAGCAAATTTGCCGATGACACCAAACTGGGAGGAGTTGTAGACTCGGCTGAGGGTGGAAAGGCCTTGCAGAGAGATCTGGACAGATTGGAGAGCTGGGCAATCACCAACCGCATGAAGTTTAATAAGAGCAAGTGCCGCGTCCTGCACCTGGGACGGGGCAACCCTGGCTATACGTACAGACTGGGCAATGAGACGCTGGAGAGCAGCCCCGCAGAGAGGGATCTGGGGGTTGTGGTTGACAGCAAGTTGAATATGAGCCAGCAGTGTGCCCTGGCAGCCAGGAGGGCCAACCGTATCCTGGGGTGCATCAAGCACGGCATTGCTAGCCGGTCGAGGGAAGTGATTGTCCCGCTCTACTCTGCGCTGGTGCGGCCTCACCTTGAGTACTGTGTGCAGTTCTGGGCACCACAGTACAAAAAGGATGTAAAACTGCTGGAGAGTGTCCAGAGGAGGGCGACGAAGATGGTGAAGGGCCTAGAGGGGAAGACGTATGAGGAGCGGCTGAGGTCACTTGGCCTGTTCAGCCTGGAGAAGAGGAGGCTGAGGGGAGACCTCATTGCAGTCTACAACTTCCTTGCGAGGGGGAGTGGAGGGCCAGGCGCCGACCTATTCTCCTTAATCACCAGTGATAGAACCCGTGGCAGTGGTGTCAAGCTGAGGCAGGGGAGGTTTAGGTTGGACATTAGGAAGAGGCTCTTCACTGAGAGGGTGGTTGCACACTGGAACAGGCTCCCCAGTGAAGTAGTCACTGCACCAAGCCTGTCTGAATTTAAGAGGCGTTTGGACTGTGCACTTAGTCACATGGTCTAAAATTTTGGGTAGACCTGTGCAGTGCCAGGAGTTGGACTCGATGATCCTTATGGGTCCCTTCCAACTCCGGATATTCTGTGATTCTGTGATTCTGTCTTCCAACACCTGCAGAATTGCACAACTGCCATGACATACTGTGAATGCCTAACTCTGATCTAGTGGGTACCTTCTGCTAGCAGGAAGACCTGCAGGGCTGTACAGACTTTCTGGGATTTGTCCACGCTGCAGAGTTGAGACAACTGATATGTCAGTGTTCAGCTGTCACAAGCACTCCAGCATGGTTTGTGCTGAGGACCACAGCAGGATTCTCTACCTGCAGTGTTCCCTGATGGCAATCCAAAAGTCTTGTGGATATGCCTAAATGCAACATTATTATAATGATGAAACCAGTATCTGTTGATTCTGGGTTTGATCACTTATTTAATTTGGCATCCTTCACCCGAGCTGTCACTGTCAAAACTTCCTTCATGAGCTGAACTAGAATAACAGGAGACAACTATTTAAATGAAATAATTTAAACATGAGGGTTGATAATAAAGAGTTCAGCAGTGTAACAGTATTACAGTTGCTATTGTATTTGATTACTAATGAATACAGAGTATTCATCTTAGCAACATGCAGAAAAGAGGAGGAAAAAAGTTTTGTATTAAATCAACTAAATGATGAAGTGAGCCAGCAGAGACTGTTTTAGTGTTCAGAATGCAAAATGTGCAGCTCATAACCATGAAATTTACTATATCTTTTCTAAACATATTTTGATTGTAAATGAGAGATAAAAATGCTTAGTTTCTAGGTTGAGATGGACAGCCAATTTTTTAGAAACAATGACATTAATGGCTGGAACTGTAATGCCCCTGTTATTCAATCTTGAAAAAGTTTGCTTACAGTTCACTTCTAATGGATCTTTCATACCATTATCAAATGACTGATAGTCATTGCAAGCATTTCAGCAGCTTTTAGATATGTTATATTTTTAATTAAATTGTCTGTGAATTGCTTAAGTAGCGAAGGTTGACAAACTATCACTCAGTGCAGCATCACTGCTTCTTTCTGTAGCTGTCACAGGGCGTTCATGGTCTTGATTTCTTTAAACACTTTATAGTTCTTTTATTCTGTATCAGATGTTGATTTGGAGCAGTAAGTAAACAGCTCCAGAGAGCAGGATGGGATATTGTAGAAATAGCCCTGAGCTGCTTTGATGAAAAGAGCCTGGTTTAAAGTGCACGGAGGTTTCTGACCTCCTGCACGCTGCCAGCAGAGGCACAATGGTCATGGGTTTGTGGAGAATGGGATCTCTTTGCTTAAGGCTAAAGGACTTGGGTAGTGATGTGCATGCTGCTAATGGCATGCCCTACTTTCTAGAGAAGATGTCAGTGAGGTCTCTTGAGCTTACTGTCAGCCGTGTTATTGGAGCAACATCCAAGGTCACTTCAAGAAAGTGCAGATGTCCCTTAACCACCTGTAGTCTGATGCTGTGGCAGCTGTTTGCTTGTAGAAGGGGGGATGAAAAATTAGAGGCCGTAGTCTATAGTCATGTGCCATCATTTTTTCCAAAAGTGTTTATGCAAACACTGCCTTTGTGCCACTTTGATTCCTTCTACTAAGCCCCTCTTCTGGTGCCAGACCAGTAGAGCAGTGCTGTGCAAACATAGGAGAATGTGACTTTTGTGCTGCTATTTTATATTAGTTTTGAATGAGACATTGCAAATTGTCCTGTCTTAGACTAAACTAGTTCAGCCTGCCCAAAACTGTGGGTACCATCCATGGGAAGTAATGCTGTGAGACTTCTGTAGTATTTTAAGAGACTAGTAAATGCCAGAGTAAAGTAACTCATTTGTGGCGTCTTGTATTCAAGGATATGACATATACAGGCCAAATGTTGAAGGCTTTTTAGTCTGTCTTGATCTGAACAAAAGCATATCAGAGGAAAAGACCTGGGTAAAAAGATGCAGCATGGAGCCTGTTTTTCACGGGACAGGTTACTGTTCTTGTCCCATATGCCGCTCTATGCCTTTTTGTGCTGTACAATACACCTCACTTTCTAAGAATATGGTAGCATATCTTCTTGATGGAACAGAAAAAGCTGCAATTTTTAGGACAAAAATTAAGGTCCATTATTTGCATTCCTACCTACTGTCCCTGGGAATAGCGAAGCGCACTTTTGTGGGCCCAGCTCTCCTGCTGTCCTGTGGTCTGGACACTCCATGGGCTGGCAGAGTTAATACCAAGTTGTGTAGTTCAGATGTCAACTGCTGCTGGTTTGTCTCATGGCAGGATGCAGAAGTCCTGTTTCAGATGAATCATGAATTATTTAGGCTGCTCTCAGTTCATACATCTCCTCCTCTTCCAGTGTTCCTCTCCTGATCTCCCAGGCTTTCAGCTCTTACCCTGCACCATGTGCTTGTCCTGGTGACAGTCCTTTTTAAAATCAAAGTACTGTTGGTGAAGCAAGAAGAAAAGGTATTCTGAAATGCATTCTGCTTGACTGTGCATTCAGTGTTACAAACAGTTAATACATAGGAGCATGGCTATTGCTTTCAAAGTACTTGCAAGTGGAAACTGCATGCAGCCTTTGCAGTCTAGAGGTTTTGTTAGACTGGAACTGGCCCTTTTGTGTCTGCAGCACACACATGGGTGCTGACGTACAGTTGTATCTGAACATGTCATTTGAGGAGGGCTGCCAGGAACACATACCCTTCTAGGGAGGACCTACTTCCTTTTCTTCATTTCTGACTATCTGGACACTTGCTTTTGAAGTTTCATCTATTACTGAGCCCTTCTACCTGGTGTCAGTTGGCACCCACGGTTTGCCTGGGGCTTTGACCAAAGAACCGTGATATTTTCCCTACGTGCCTAGCAGGACACCTGACCATCTCTTCTGCTTGCTCTGGGGTAGGTGATGGAGTCAGAGGCACTTGTTCCCCACTGAAGTGCTCCCCAGCAGCTCAGCCTGGGAAAAACAGTACTGAGGGAAAGCTCTTCAAAAAGCTTCTGTCTTTCAGCTTTAGAGCATCACCTATCAATGCTGGGCCTGGCTCAGAGCAGCCATGAAGTGCTGGAAAACTCAGGAATATGCAAACTTGTGTGTCTTTGAAGAGTACAGACATTTGAGTATCAATTCAGCTTCTATAAAAGTTGTCTTCAGCTGATGGGGTCAGACCACTCCCTACTTCAGGAGGGTGACAGCTTGTGCTTAAATGGATTAGCAGCTATCCATATCCTCTTGTTAGCACTGCAATTACAAATTAGTATAACATAAAAGCTTGGTATAATTGTGTGGGAAATGAAAAATATCTCTTTATGTTGCACATTTCACAGTCACATTAGACTCGCAGAGCATTGTGGCAATGATTACTTTTTGCTGAGGGGTAGAGAAAAAGATAAATGACTTCTAAATCACCACATGACTCAGCCTGGAAGCTCTGAGTTTATTTGTAAGACATTTATCTCCTTGTATACTCACCAGGAAAAAAAATTATCATTTAATTAATAAACTTAATAGCCTGAGGTATTCTGATCAATAAAAAATAGTATGAGAGAACAGGACCTGATGCAATGAAATATTGAGTTGTCTGCAGACAAACTGATGATTTTCTTTAAAACTGTTCATGCTCCTGCCTAGTTAGTTAGGGGAGGCTGTATGGTAAGATGCATTGCTCTGCTGAAAATCAAACCAATAGCCTATCCTGAACAACAACAACAAAAAAATGAAGCAGCTCCTTGTGCCTTGGAACAATTTCCCCTTTATGTTTTCTCTGTGTGACCTTTAGAGCTTTTTTCCCTGCTGGCTCTGAGACGCTGAACTCGCTTCCACTGAAGCCAATGAGTGTTTTTCCACTGAATACAGCAGACCCCGGCTGGGTCGAATTCTGCTGCTGATGGGGCCTGACTTGCTGCCTTTGCCTGTTTTGACATTAGATCAAAGCCCTATTACAGCTCTGCAAATCCAGAGTTACTGCACTGGCTGCAGGGGTTATCCTGGATAATGTAGAGTAACCACCAGCAAGATGTGCCCTGGTCCCCTGTTACCAGTGGCTCAAATACACGCAGCACTGGCTGCCTGGCAGGATGGGGGTTGTTTGCTTTATCCAGAGCTCTGCACTGAGCCCCATCATGATTTCATTCTTTGAGGCAGCCAGGGGCTGATCTAATGCAGAAGTGGTTGCTTGGGGAAGTATGCAAATGCATTTTTTTTTTTTTTTTAGTTCAAGCTGTATTACAAATATGTCCTTAAAGAAGAGGCCTATGGATATTGCAAGAGGATACTTCCTTTGCTGACATGTGGAAACAACAGGAATCTTCATCTCATTTCATGTGGTAGACAGAAATGGAAGCAATATACCTCTTCTTGCAGTTAAATGCATCTAATTAGCTCCATGTGTCACTTCTGACATCAATGTTAAGTGCTGTGTAGTGTTTCAATTTGAATGTGCTTTTGAAACAGTCTGTTAGAAGAAACTGTGCTGCAGACACCATGAATTGATTGAATTGATTCTACTCAATTCATTTCCTTCATTGGAATTCCCAGACCATTCTTACAGTTGTCCTCTCATCATTCTTCCTTGCCTGCCATTCTGTAGATACGTGTTTTCCAATTTCATGGCAGGATATGGTAAACTTCACTACAGAACATTACTTTGTCTTACAGTCACTGTAATGGTGTCTGTGCTGTCCTGCCACGATCCCTGGCCATGGTTTGTCCTTACAGATTAGTCTGCTATGAAGTTGCCTGGTGCTGAGTTTCCTCTGGAGGAAGAGATCCCAGAGAGTGGAAGGAGTGAACATGACCTTGTCATTGTAAATACGTGGTTAAATGTGATTATCAGTGTCAAGTACAGATGTCTGCTTATGTAAATGGACTAGCAAAAAAGATATGACCAAGCTGTGGAAACTTAATTAGGATATTTGAGAAAGAGGCTGAAAATCAACATAAAGCAAAGGAAAGGAAGAGCTCACAAAGCAATCTTAGCCAAAATCTCTGAGAAACCAAGCGGTAGAGAGGATGGGAAGGTAAAATGTTGTATGGCAGCAAATCATTCCCCTTTGGAATGAAAGGGTTATTGCCAACACCGAGTGTTGCTTTGGTGGTGGTGATGATGGTGGTAACAATACACTCCTGATTTTTGACAAAGCAGTTGTAGAAGTGGCATGGCAGAAGCTAAGGTTTATACAGATTTGGCTGATATAACCTGGAGAGAAGGTTAGCCACAGCCTGTGCTCTGCCCTGGCAGGTCATGAGTAAAAGCTCTCTGAGCCCTGGCTTGCTTCTCCAGGTTTTGAGTGTGGGCTGGGTTAGAGCTTTGACCATTCCTGGTCAAAGCCATTTGCCTTTGGTTAGGTGTTAGGTGCTGTAGAGCATTTGGTTGGGCATCAGATTAAGTGAAAATGAGAGAACATAATGGAGGATGGAAAAACACACAAAGGAGGGGAAGGGTGGGCAGGATGGTGGTATATCTCCTTCTGTAGCAGCAGACAATAGCCCTGTTAAGTATGCTGGGCTCACTATGGTTGTGACTGAAACTGAGTATCTGGAATAAAAAAGAGCCCTTTCCACACTTTCACTGGAGCCTATTCTACCTATTTTGTCCCCACTCAGCCTTTTTTTTTTTTTGAAGCTCCAAAGTGAGATGGAAGTATTAGAGTAGGTATTACTCCTTTTATTATTCTTTTCACCAATTCAAGGTAATTGGTGATCTGCTGGTTATGATCTATCCCTATTTTATTGTGTTAATTGTGATTCTGAGTTTACATACAAAGCTGTCTTGTTTGGATGAATGCCGGCTCCTCCCTTTCTGTGCTGTTTTTATCAACAAAGATCATTACAGGTTTTCAGACCTTGTGTGAAACCTCACATTTTCCCATGCTGAGCTTACAATTACGGAAGACCTGTAGACCCCAATTATCACAGTGGGTCAAGGGATGGTGCTAGTGGATGAAAATGATACTTATGAGTAAACACCACAAGATGTGGTTCTCCCTTGCTAGTTTTTTACCCCTTAAGTGCCATACATATTTTCTGTGTTGAGACACAAGAATACTATAAGCAATACCAAATGTTCAGTAGCCACAATTGAAAAATGGCAGTGGAAAATTGTCTTAGTAAAAACTTCTGAAGATGCAGCAGGAGATGCCAAGAATGAAGGAAATATATTATTTTCCTGAAATTTGTCAGAATGTTCAATTTTGAGCCAGCAGATACCATTTTCATCAAGAATTTCAACTGATTTGTCATAATTATTTCCCTAGTTTTAATCTGGCTCTGCACAGTTTTCTGACTCATACTATGACTTAATCTCTCTTCCTGTATTGTGCTCACTGCCATAATATGTGAGCATCCAGACATCTTCGCTCACTTTAATTAAAGCAAGAGTTCTTACCCTCAAATGTGGACAGTGAGTAACACAGCCAGCTATGCTTGTCATGCTCAGAAGTTTTTATAATTGTGTGTCCACTGCTATTAAGTGCAATCCCACCTTAGCATTTAAGTGAGTGATCAATTTAAGTGAGTTCAAATAGATCTTGCACATACACTCAGGGTTGAGAAAGAACTTAAATGCCTTCCTGAGTTCGTATGTGGCAGCTTCAGTTTTACTGACAAAATTGTTGCTATCTAGAGAAAATGTTCTTTCCTAGGATCTTATTAGAGGAGTTGAGGAAAACAGCCTTTTCCTACTGGTACCAAAATCAGCACAAAATCTGTGTTCATGTGATAAGCAAAGGCTTAGTGTAGCAAGCTGGTAAAAAATATTTTGCTTTCTTTAATAATTCTCAGCATTTGTCTCATTATTAAAGAATGAACCCAGGATGTTTCACAATGCTAGTTTTCAGCAGGTTTTTCAGTTATGAACTTGGATAAAAATTTTTTTAATGAAATTTATCCAAATTTTTACTGATGCCCCAAAATCTCAGATGAGACAGAAGGATGGAAACCGTTGATTTGATCCATGTCACGTGATCCCTAACACAGTACTTACAGCTTTTCTAATGCTCTTGGGGCTATCTCCTGAAATGTCCCCAGATGCTTGGCACTGTCATCTAGAGCAGGACTTTTTTTTTTTTTTAAAAGGCATCAATTTAGATAGCACAGTGCCAGTAAACTGTGATAGGAGGTGGCAATCTGCTGCCCTGTGGGTTTGGTTGATCTGTAAGACAGCTGGTAGTCTTACAAGTGCTTTCCTGGAAGCAAGTGTGTCCTGGCTGGGCCCCAGTGTCACGATAAGATGCCGAGAGGTCTGGAGGGTGCATCAGCTCAGGTGGAGCACCAGGCAAAGGTCTGGCCCTGGACAGTTCCCCAGGGATAAGTGCCCACTAGATGTAAAGAATTTCTTCCCGACTTGGTGGGTGGACCAAAAACATTACAGGAAATGAATATATGACAAGCAGTATAGGTAAAATTGGGCCTGAAACAGGCTTTGAAATAAGGAAAAAAATCCTGCATAAATGCAGTGTGGTTTTGGTTAAAAGCAGTAGTGGCAATAGGATGATACCAAAGAATTTATTTTTGTCAGGGAGTGTAGCTGATGGAACAAGGGGTAACAGATTTAAACAAAGAGGGTAGATTTAGATTAGATATTAGGAAGAAATTCTTTACTATAAGGGCAGTGAGGCACTGGCACAGGCTGCCCGGAGAAGCTGTGGATGCCCCATCCCTGGAAGTGCTCAAGGCCATGCTGGATGGGGCTTTGGGCAACTACATCTAGTGGGGGGTGTCCCTGCCCATGGCAGGGGGTTGGACAAGATGGGCTTTAAGATCACTTCCAACCCAATCCATTCTGTGATTCTATTGTTAATTACTATTTGGTTTTTAATTTAGGGTGAAACATGCTATAAAAACCAAAGGCTGGTTTAAAAAACAAACAAATGACAACCCCAAGGGTAAAATGTTACAATATGTAGTATTCTCTGTGAGCAGGTGAAGTATCACAGAGAAATGGTGTGATGAGAAACAACTCATTTTGTCTGGAATGTTAGTTCACAATGTTGGCTAAATTAAGCAGTTATTGATTATTAATATATATTCTCTTCTTACTGGCTTATTTAATTTTTTTAAGCTTTCAGAATTCACTATGGGGTGCCCTCAATTTGAGTGGCAATAGTGAAAGATTTATGCTCTGTAGCATGCTGGCTGTGCTGCCAGCAAAGTAAACAGCACTTAGAAGATTTGGGCATGCAGCTTCATTTAATGAGAACATCATCTTTCAGGGCACGGATTTGTTCATGTAACCAAATAGGCCATGCATATCCCTATTTGTTATAAAAAATAATATACAAAATAAACTGTTTATGTAGCTATATGGACAAGTAATATTATGTCTATGTCCCTATCTGTATAACTTCATCATAACATTACTCAGTAGCTCAGAGGAGTGACAGTGAAGTTCTGTGGCATCATGTGGGGTGTTTCAGATGGGGAAGAAAGTCCAACAGTCCTGAAATGAGAAGGACTCATGTACTGCATCACCGTGTCTTTCTCCTGTTAAAGTTCTCCTCACCAGTAAGCACTAGATGATATGCACAGCACACAAGGCCTAGTTCTAAACTGAGGTTAAAATCAGTAAGGAATAGAACACAGGAATTTGTACTGTGTGGTATTTGATGATAAAATTAAATTGGATGCTTGTAAGAAGAAAAACAGCTATGCCATGTTGCTGCGTGGATGCTGTTATCTACATGTGTGTTCATTTTTCTTAATGCTAAAATAGTGCTGCAAACATACAGTGAAAAGGAAAATAACGTCAGATCTATAATCTGTTTGAAAATGCTGTTCCTTTTACCACAGCCATGGCACAAAGCAAGAGCTTTTCCTCACCATGTTTCCCCATTCAAGCAAGAATATTAAATGACATTGTCTCTTTATACAAACCATGGACAAAAACAGGGAAAGCAGAAGGAGAGAGTCATGAGGTCCAGCTGTTGCCTTGCTATGCAGATAGTTTGAGACTGGTCACTGGTTTCTATGTCCTAGAGACATTTGATAACTCTTTGAGTTCGTGCAGTTAGATATCTCATTCTATCTATGCTACATAATACACTGTATTACACAAAGCTGTTCTTTATTTTACAGTGGCTAATTGTGTCACTGTAGTTGCATGGTGGCCAGTCAGTGTATTTTCATTTCCTTCTAAGACTATCAATTAACCATCTCATTTTCCAAGACATTAAATTCAGATAGTTTAGAATTATTCTGGTTGAGCTTTTCTTTCTTAATAGAAAACATTTAAAGAGAAAACATTCTTTAAAAATTCTAGTGATGGAAAATGTAAAGCAAATTTTAAAATGTGCTGATTTTAAGTCTCTTTTGTCTTTGGAGTACTATGTTAACAGATCATTTCCAAACAATTATTATGTGAAAAATATAGTAACTTTCTGGTTCATACATATATCAAAGATGCAAAGCCAGAATAAAAAGTAATTTTAATTGGTTTGGGATAGTAGCAGGAAATGATTTTTCTTCATTTGTAGAATCAAAAAAAAAAAAAATTAAGGTATCTCAGCTATTAAATTTGGGAAAGGATTGCATATTTTGGTACTGCAGTTATTCATGTGTGAAATACAGAAAAATGTTAATTGAGGTAGGCTTGTGAAGTGAAATTAGTTGCAAGTGGACTGTAGATGAGCAAAGGGATTCTTAGGATGTTGCACCTCAGCCATACTTTGAGGTTAATTCATTAAAGATAATTGGAATGTTAAATAGTTTCCTGTAAGGAATTGCTGCTACAATGGTCTAACACTTTGTCTGATTGAATCAAATGCTAATTACTAATATTCAGATTTATGCTATGCTTATTTATGTACTGGCTGCTCTGATTACTTCCTTGACTGCTGGTAATCTTTTCTGTCAAGGGTAACAGCCCTTCAGTCACCTGAAAATAAGGGCTTGAATGAGAGGAACTTCAGCAAGAGGAACTGCCTGTTCCTGTCCTTGTCTCTGTATCTATTAAGTCTGTGTTAAAAATAGGAGTTGAGCAGTCTTTCAGTGTTTCATAGCTGATTAAATCCTTGCCAATGACTTAAGAGTAAATGCAACATCATCAGTGTGGTTCTTTGAGTGGGCTTGACAACTTTTATGTAATGGGCTGTTACCACAGTTGTAATATCAGTGGGTTTGCAGCCCAAATACCCAACGTGTGGTCTAAGCACCTTTGGGATGTGAATGTACCTTGTTGGACTCCAGTCCATAACACAGATCCATGCTCCTGTGTGGGACCGTTGGGAGCAGGGAGAGGGGTCTGGCCACTCAGGCTCTCCTCACCTCCCACCAGGCAGAGGCTGCTGGGTTTGGTGTGACATGATGTTCCTGCCCTCATCCAGGACAAAGGCAAACCAAACAACGCAAGGTAACTTCCCCATTGTAAAAGCAGAATACCAAAGTGAACTGGACAGAAGTGAGAAGAAATGTTGTTTTATGTCAGAAAGCCAAATAAAAATCCATAGCCTGTTACAGATTTCTTTTGCTTTCCTTTATTTATTACTGTGACATAAGTGTTCTCTGCATCTATTTACTGTTACTCAGGGTCTCGGGCTTGCATATTTCATATGCCCAGATGGCCTGCATCACTTTGAGGGATGATCTTTCTGTGCTGGAAAGGTATGTGTGCCAGGTCCCATGCACGTTATCATTTATTTATTGCCTCCCTGGCGGCATGCTGTCGCCAACAGGCGTATAATTAGAATAGCTGAGGCTGGAGACCTGTGGAAAGTCTGAGTACTTCTGTAATTGGCCAGTAAATGCTGAAGGTTTGTGTCTGAATCCTCTACAATTTCTGCTGTCAGAAGCTCAAGTTTCTTCTTTCACTGACATTTATATTTTATTCTTATAAGTAGATGAAATCCTTGCGTTTTGGATCTGTTCTCATTTGTGTTGCCTTATTTGATGACTTGTTATTATAAACAACCTGTTTTTGCTTTTACAGAAACCTACAGTCATTTAAACACAATAGCAGCTCCTCTTGCGCTCCCACCCTGTATAAAAAGAAAAAGGAAAGTGAAAACTAAGAACAGGAGAAAAATGTTATCAGAAACAGCTAAGCCAACAGCATAATCTGCAAGTTCTGTGTGTACGGTTATGATATCTGAAACATAATTATCAAGCTTAAGTTAATTAGACTAATGCTTAGAAAATCTGGCATGGCAGATTGTGGTAAGTAATTATATATACCGATTAAAAGATGTAATACACAGTGAGCAAAGGCAAAGGAAAACTCCATTTGATACAGCCAGTGAACATAGACAATTAAGAAGTCAAGTAGATGAGCACTGACAAAGATACTGAACTTTGTAGAATATGATGGGCAAGATGCCGGTTTTCCAGTGGAACAGATTTTACACAGTATCAGTCAAGTACTTTTTGTTTTATGAAAACCTGTGCTACTGTTTCCTAACTGAAATCTGTGAAGGGCCACTTGTTTTTTGCATTAGGATTAGCTGATGTGTTTACAAGGTTATGTGCAAACAAGACTGTGACATTAGAGTACTAGTTTACATATATATAGAAGTCGTGTAAATGGCTTTTCTTAAAAGCAATTCACAAGATGTCATAGAAGAAATAAAGTTGTGGAGACAGTGTCTTCTGCAATTAAATGTAATGTAATAATGCTTACGGGTCTGAATGAGGAGAGCTTGTACACCTTTCTACACCTCAGTACATCCACAGGCTAAGCCCTGGAAACACAAACTGAGAACACCATCTTTTTGTGGATTTTGCTTAAGGCTAGTTAAAAGAAATGAAAGACTTACAGGAGAGAAAAATGTAGCAGTAGACCTTCTCTAGAAGTTTTGCTCTCAGGGTACCCCACTCTGACTAAGTTTTATTTAAATTAATAAAATGATTTTGCAAGTCCACAACAGTGTGACAGTACAGCCTATTTCCCAATCAGCTTCCTCCTCCAGAACAAGTAGGAAACCTCCAAATTCCTAATCTGGCAAACTGAGATGATGCAAGCTAGATCTGTTCTCACAGCATTTAATCCACAAGTATTTGAGCTGAACTTCTGGAGTAATGTACAACCTCTTCTCTACTGAGCCATGTGCTTTATTCATATTGGCTGGAAATTGCTTTCATTTTTGTTGATCTCATTGTTTCCTAAGACATGAACAAACTGAAAGCAAATGAAATTACTTTGTCTCTGAAAACTGGGAGTGTTTGGGTTGCTTTTACCATCTTCATACCCTTTCTATCCTCCATCCCCCAATGTTCATGTGATCACTGCATCCATGAAGTGTAGGATTTTCTATAGCTCTGAAGCATGTCCTCTGAGTTATAGTGAGAGAAGGTGAGGGACTGGCTGCCAGCGTAACATCACAGGAGCAGAACTTGAGCAAATGCTGCAAACAAAGTTCCAGTGAGTTTTCCAGATGAATTTCTAAAGTGTCCATGCTCAAAGGTTTAAATATTAATTCTGTCCAAAAGCAATGATACTGAAATCTATGTATTAAATATTAATTGTTATGCAAATGATGTAAGTACAGGAATTCTATATAGAAACCTGGTGGTGTCTGGGAAGATGCAGCATGGGCCATGGCAACTGGCTTTTTCTAGGCAGTTTAATAAGATTTTCAATGTGTTTTCAGCAAAAAGAGCCTCCTACTAGTAGAAGCTATCGGCCTTAACAGCAATATGTGTCCAGCTAAAGTTAATTCTGCTCAAATTCACAGTCCCTTCACTGAAATCTATCGCAGAAGATTATATTCCTGGGCTGTAATACCATCCCTGCTCTTCAGTGTGGGCATAATGTGGGTACAACTGTGGTCTTACTCCCCAGAAAAAGAATTTGAACAGAAGGCCAACATTGCAGCTTGGAAGAGGAGCAAATATATTCCTCCTCAAAAGTGAAGGCAGCCTGTGCCACTCCACCCCCTGAAAAAGCCAATGCTATTCCAGTCTGAGCTTCACCAAAAAAGTAAGGGCTCTTATGTTGCTCCTATGTTGGGCTCCTTGTTTGCGACTTTTTGTTCTCATTTGATTTAGTGTAGAAGTTGAGGGTCATCTTGAGGGATGAAGGAGCTGGCTTGAACAGCTGTTTCAAGCTGTTCCTCACTCTCCTTCCACTTCCCTCATCTGGGTCTTCCCACCAGTACAAGGCAGCAAGGGGACCTTTTTCACAGCTCACAGCTTCTGTGTCCATCTCTCGCAAAAGGAAGTCTTAGAACATATTCTGCTATGGATAACTTCTTTGATGTTCTTACAATAAAAAAAATAAACTGGGCAAAAGCCCATGTGATGTCTCTGAAGAGAACATCCTATTTAAGTTTTATTATTGCCATAACTGACTAGGAAAACTGATGGAGGTGATGACTGTCTGAAATCTCCAATTCTGCTCCCATATCTGGGTCTAGTGCCATTTACTGCCATTATAACATCAAGAAAGTGCAAACCTCCACAAATATTCTAGGCATTGAAGATGCATATTTTTTCCCCCTTTACGGCTACTTTAAGAGATGAATTTTCAGACTCTGGGGCATTTGCCCTTGACAAAGCTTGTCTGGATTGTATGCCACTGGGTCAGCGGAATATCAATAGATTCTTAATGCAGTCTGTCTTTTAGAGTTTCTTTCATTTCTCAGAGCAAGAGTAAATGTCATTCCTATTGGCAGGTTATAATAGGAACATTGAGATACTAATTTTTAAAAAAAATATACACAGCTTTTAAATAGTCTTGGTCTCCATCTTGTGTGTCCTCTGCTTCTATAGCAATTAGAAGGTTAGATATCCCTTAAGATGCTAGAAAAGGTCACTTTGTTGTCTTTTCTACCCCATGCCTCCGTGAAATATTCATTGTACAGCTCAGGTATTGGGATTGGGTTTAATGTTTCGTTGCATCACCATCTGTTTTGTTCTTACAGTTGTTGTTGTTTTTTCCCTTGGCGGGGGGTGAGGAAGCACGGAGGCAGCAGGGAGGGATGCTGGCATGCAGGTCCAGACCTGATATAAAAGATGAGCACTGAATCTGCGGTAACAAAGTAGCTCTTCTGATCAGACTTATTTTCTTTTTAACATCAAAAGTCTTTGTGGTGAAAATCTGCTATTATGCACGTAGATCATCAGTGGTAGTCTGTGTTTCCTCAAAGGCTATGAAGCCACATTAAAGTAAGCTTTTATATTATATGTAAAGTTCATTCATATAACTTAGCACAGATATTGAAATAAAGCTCCTCACTGAGACAAATAGCACTATCAAATTCCAAGGATGTATTCAGCTGAGTTTTCCAGAGTACTGTGGTGGCTCGGTGGCAAAGGACAGCACAGAGAAAGGCTAAAGCCACAAGGTGATGCAGAGCACCATGATGGCTTTGTCTCAGGTGCCTGAGCCCCTTGGCCACAGCCAGCCCCAACCACCCAGCTCATGGTGGCACCCCTCCCTCTGCCACCAGACCTGGGGACAACTGCAGTGGCACAGAGACCTGACAGAGCTTGTAGGGCTCACAGGTGGGTCAGAATAGGTTTCTCATAGATAAGGTTTATGATCCCTTCTGACTTTATTTTTGCTATATCCATGGTGTTTGCCCCCATAACAGTTCATGAGGATTTTTCAGATTCTTTTTGATCATCTTGTTCTTTTTCACTATTTCCCTTATTGCTGTTGATTTAAATGTCATGACATTTTAAACATGACTTATTATAACTAAACAGTATATAAAACAATATGCAGCATAATAAATGCAGCCATATTTTTCAGAGTGAATGTTAAATGAGAGCAATTTATTCCTCAACCTATTTTAGTGCCTGCTTACTAGATGGTATTGGCCACTTAAATCCTGGGGAGGCAATCTCAGAGGCAAGGTACCCTTGCATGTGCAAGGCTGGAAGCTAAAGAAGTCTGGGGGTTGCCTGGGAGAAAAGGCCATCCTGGGGATGTAGCTGCATCCAGGAGCGTTGTGATTCTGAGAGCAGCAGGGAAAGCAGGCAGGAGCATCCTGGGGATGTATGTTGGTGGGTGAGGGGTCCCCTGAAATAGTGGTCCTGGAAGCACACAGAAAAGCAGGCTTTGAAACCACAGGGGTTTGCCTCCAGTATGCACCTTGTGTCACTTCTGGCATTTGAAATCTTAAGATCTTCCTATAGTCAGTGCAGAGTATGAGTTATTCCGGGACACATTAAGGGAATGTTTTCTTAATTTCAGAAGTGTCTGGGGAGTTNTGTTCTCTGCTCTGGCCATTGCAGGCTCTTCTGCAGCTCCCAGAGATGTGGTGGGGAGGGAAGATCTCCCCAGGAGTTTGGGCATGCTCACATCCCCCCCAGCATGCTGAACCAGCTCTGTGCTGATGCTGTGGGACCTACAGCTGATTTTCTTTGTGCTGGTGGAAAAATACATAGAAAACAAACTGAATCAACCACCCTAATACAAATGTGTCTTCCTTGGCATGTCATGAATCTTATTGAGTGTGCCTAGGGTAGGGCAAATATTTGTCTAAAGTTAAGAAGATTAGCAGGGGAAGCTCTGTCTTTGAGACTACCTGTGCTGAGAGCCAGAATACATCAGCCTGATACGGGCACCCTGAGGTTATCTCTGCTGCTGGGGTGGGACAGACACGTTGCTCTGCAGCTCTGACCTCTGTGGAAAATGCTTTCAGTCAAGTAATACATGCACCTGCATGAAATTTTTGAATCACTGACTCTATCCTTGATTAAAGTGCTTTTTCTTGATTAAAAATAGCCTTTTTCCAAATGAGTAATGTTGCATGGCAGGCTGTGCACACAGTATAACGTTTCCTCCAGCATTATTACATTGATGACATTGCTATTTCTTATTTGGGACTCTATGCAACCCAACTCTCTCATGTAGACAGTTCTCACTAGGAAATGCCTTCGGAAGTTCCCCCCATCCCTCTACCTAGTCTTCCCAGGTGAGGAAAACTGCAGAGACGCTTGTAACATTATCTGCTAACTGAGGGGATAATGGGTAATTTTTTCTACTTTGAAGCATGGTGAAAATGTATCCAAACACATTTATAGATTGTCTGGATTCATATCAGACTGTAAATAGCAGTTTTCCAAGTTTTTGGCAGAACTGCTTACCCTGGTGGATATTCCTTCAAGTATCTCCTTTGTAACATGCTCACTTTCCAAGAATTTTATCTCAGTTGGAGCCAAACTGGAAGTCTGTCAAGGTTTGAGCTCTTCAGAGTGCAATCTACATATTTCACTGAACGGCAAATGTTTTCTATACAACCATCATTCTGTTTGTGGTCTTACTTGTCTTTTACACTTTCAAAAGCAAATTGCTTAGGATACCTTTTTGTATTTTTTTCATATCATTTTTGTACGCAGAATTGTTAGAGACTAGTTTTTTCAGTGTTTATTTTAGCAAAGCA
This sequence comes from Anseranas semipalmata, assembly GCA_013399115.1. NCBI lineage: Eukaryota > Metazoa > Chordata > Aves > Anseriformes > Anseranatidae > Anseranas > Anseranas semipalmata. The sequence goes on from VXAA01001635.1 coordinate 642,197, forward strand.
CTTAAGCACATATGCTTAGGGGTTTTACTTAACCTCTGTGTGTTTCCACAAAATTCTCTTCATTTAAGTGCTTTGCTAAAAAGGGTGCAGTTACTTGTGTACATATTGAGGTATGAGGTTCAAGTTTTTCCCCAAAGCACAACAATAAAACTGAAAAAATGTTTGCAGTCATTACAACAAAGACTCAATGTGAAGAACTAAAACACCCTTTTTAAAATACAGCTTTGATAAACTGAGATTTCCAAAGAAATGTGTGCTTTGCAGGGGTAATATCAGTAGTTGTGGTAGCAGTGTATTTCAGAAAGAAGTGGTGAAAAAACTGGAGAAGGATTTTTTCCGGTAGACAGTTTTTTTTTAAAAAAAAAAAAAGTGAAGTGTCATCTAGCTTACAGGTAACTTGGATTTCTTCTCAATCTCCTTAAATAACTGGGATTTAATGCAGCAAGTAAAAAATACCACAAGATCAGGGATTTGTTTCATGCAGGTATTGATATAATATAGAATCCTAAGCAAAGTCAGCAGATGAGGAAGTAATAGATGTGTTTTTTTCTGCAGTGTTTACTGTAAATTAAAGCAATTAAATTACAGCAGTCTTGTAGCTGTAATTAAATATAGAGACAGGCCCAGAGATGCAGAAAGCTCTGAACTGCCTGGGCTGCTCAGGCTGCGAGTGGGAACTGCGGCAAAGGCACTTTAGAAACAGGTCCTAATTCTGCAGCAGCTGCTGGGGGGCATCCAGGGCTCTCACACAGCATTAACACAGTATCTTGTAGGTGGTCTCTTATGTGTTCAAGGATGAACATGCCATGCTTGTTCTCTGCCTATTTTTGCCTTTTCTGGGACCCTACCTGGATCAGTTGCATGGGGAGATGCCCAGGGCTGGCAGCTCCTGTGACTGATTACCCACAGGTAGGTAAAATGGGATTTAGGGCCATGTTGTGTTCAAGCAATGATACAAAGCAATCACAGCATACTTGAAGCTGCTTTGTGAAACCACTCTGTTGTGTCCATCTTCTTTCATTTTACATTGTTCTGTCAAGGCTCAAACCACAACCAGAGGCATGTGGGATGGAGACAGGAGGCACAGACCAGAAGAGAAGGCTGCCTATGAAAAAGCTTTCATTCCCTTTAGGAAGACAGTAGAGGTAGAGGAAAAGGTAGAGTGTAGCAGGAGGTACAGATGATAGCAGTAAATGTCACAGTTAATTACATTATGGGGCGGGGTGAAAATGAAGTCTTAATAGGAGGATGTAAGCTGAAGGAAAAGAAAGCACTGAGGGAAAAGAGTAAGAAGGACAAGTCCAAGGAGAAAAGGGCGAAGAAGGCAATTCAGAAAATTAACTTAGTGTAAAGGCAGCATAAGAGGAAGTCAGGACCAGGAGGTTCTTAGTATCACCCTATGGCTGAGGAGCTGTAGCCAACTCAGCCCTACCATTTTTTTCCATCTGTGATAAGATGCTCCGGATCAAGCCCCACCACATCTACTTGCTGCAGTGTGAGAATAGGGGCAGGGATGCGCTGTGGGTGTGTTTTTGTCACACAGCTCTGGGTCTGTATGGGAGCTGGAGGAAGAGGTGCGTGCAGCAGCCCTGGGCTCATTTTTGTCTCTGGAAATGGGTTGCCACTGGAAAGAGGAGATGAAACTTTCATCCTCCTCACAGTTCACATGTTAATCCAATTCTGAAATACTACTCTGCAGATTTCATGCAAGTGTGGGAATTTAGCAGGGAAAGATGTCTAAGTATCCCAAGATGTCTAAGTATTGGTAATAATGAACAATACCAGCTGGGTAATACCTAATATCTGATCCAAAATGCTGGCAAAGATTGTTTTTTTTGTTTGTTTGTTTTTTTGCTGCTGGTTTTGACAGTGTTATATCATGTAATTGATGAAGCAGTTGAGTTTTGTTGTGTTGCAGTAGTTTGGTGTAATTACTCTCCACCACTATGATTTTTCTTTTCGTTATACACATTGGAGGTTATAAACTCTTGACTATCAACAGTAAATATTCATGAAGAGTGACAAGAGTGTTAATTAGCATGAGAGCTTTTTTCACAATACTTCTAGCTAGTGCTCTATGTTAACATAGGTTGCTTTTCTGCTGATGTTATGGCATTAGTAGAACAAACCATAATATAGATGTTATTTCAAACAGCCAGTCCTGGACTTGGGTTCACAATAGCTTGCTCCATTGTGAATTCTGGGCTCTTCCACAAAGGGCAAAAATCAAAGGTTCCCCAATGCGAATGTGTTATAAAACAATATTGTGTTTCCCTTAAGAATTGCAGTGATAAAAACATAGACCATTCTGCAGCACTAACAACTTTAATAAAATAACATAAAGCACAGCTGTCAGGTCTGCCAGCATCTCACGCTGGGAGACATGGGTGAGAAAATGAACACTTTTCACAAGCAGAAATATTCAAAGAGCTTCACTGTTTACAAGTAATCAAGACTGACAGTCATAGATTATTGGTGGAAGAGCATTTTCTGCTTGAGGTGAAAGAAGAGGATAATTTATCAGGAAGCCCAAGAAGTCAGACATCAGTAATGATCTGCTTGAAGAAGGGCTTCTCTTAGAAATAGTGCATTTATTTGTACTGCAAGGCAAGATGATGTACTAAGTTATAAACAAGAGTCTTAGTGCTTGAAGAATTTTGAACCAGATACAGCGTGTAAGTTGGGTAACTGTGATTAGAGAACTAAAGTGCATCTCAGCGTTTGCTCAGAATATTACAAGAAAAAGTTAATAGCATAATAAGATTGCTTAAAAGAAATGTTCATGCTCTCCCACTTTATCCTGTCCTTTCAGAGTTATTTGAGCTATGCTAATCTTGTTGCTTACCTTTTTGTTAATTCTTGCTTTTTTGGGGGTGCTCCTGTAATGCAACAACAGGTTTGCATTTGGTTTCAGAGAATTTGGGGACTTACAGAGTTTTGCAGCAGAGCATCTTGTCTATCTGATGTGGTTCTTTTACATAACTTTTCCCTTATGTTTTTGTGTTCCCTTACGTACCAGCAGTTTTTCAAATGGTAACTAGCTTAGGTCTACAGAAAATGATTAGTAGATTGTAACTGCCCTGTGCACCAAGCCTTGGTGTGCACCCTGGCCTGCAGGGATGTAAGGCTACGTGTAGGCAAATTCCTCTCCCAGTGCCTCTGCCATGTCTTACAGGAATTGCTGTCCAGATACCAAGAAATGCTGACTCCTTCCTGGGGTACAGCTGGAAAGGGAAGGATTTGATTATAGTTAGATGATGAAGCTAATTTTGGTGTAAAATACCATGGAGATTCATCCCTTGCAGTTTGGTATTCCTTGTCTCTGTCCTGCCAGGCTCACCCAAAGCTTATAGCTTTTTTTCTTTGTCACTTACATCTTCCAAATTTTTTTCTTTCATTTAGTATAGTGATTGTATATTTTAGTCTTTAATTGGCCAACTTTGGCCAATGTTGCTATAGCGTTGCTGAGAACAGGCTATGCTACCCCAGTCTTCTACTCCACATCTGCAGGGAACTTGGCTTCAGGGGAGACAAGAAGTCTTCCATTACCCACCAAAGAGCACTGGGAGCCTTAACGAAGGTATTGGAAGTGTTTTTGAGGGGGTGTGGGTCAATCTCCACCTCTGTTCAGACTGTCCAGGGAAATCTGGGCAAAACAACTCTCACAGAAAATCACGTCAGGCAGATGATGTGGGACTCTGGATAAGGTTTTATTGCTTTTTTGGTTGGTTGTTTTTTATTTTTTTTTCAGAGCTTGCAGAAGTAGAATTGTCTTACAGAAATTATTACAGACTTCAAGCTAGTCTGTGTTTGAATATCTCTATCTGAGTAGGGATGTCAGCTGAAGTTCTCCAGTTTTTTCTGTCTGCCTGGAGAGGAAAAAAAGGGGAAATCACTTTTTTACAGATCAAGAGCTGGCACAGAGAGGTATTGTTTCTGTTTGAGGAGAATTGTGGAGCATTTTCCAAGTTCAGGAGAGCATTGCTTCCCCCTGGATAATCCAAACTTTCCATAGTATATCAGATGTTTGTGGAGATACACATACAAGTCCCAACTGTGCGTCTGAATATGAATACACTCAAAGACATAGAAGCCCCTTAGAAACAAATATTACAGAATCACAGAATCCTTTAGGTTGGAAGAGACCTTCAAGATCATCTAGTCCAACCTATGCCCTAACACTAACAAGCCCTCCGCTAGACCATGTCGCTAAGCTCTACATCTAAACGTCTTTTAAATACATGCAGGGATGGTGATTTGACCACTTCCCTGGGCAGCCCATTCCAATGTCTAACAACCCTTTCAGTAAAGAAATTTTTCCTAATATCCAACCTAAGCCTCCCCTGGCGCAACTTTAGCCCATTCCCCCCCGTCCTATCACCGGACACGTGGGAGAATAGACCAATCCCCACCTTGCTACAGCCTCCTTTAAGGTACCTGTAGAGAGCGATAAGGTCGCCCCTGAGCCTCCTCTTCTCCAGGCTAAACTATGTTTGTTTCACAGCTGAATTCTAAACCAATACGATTTAATTCTGAAATGTGTATGTCTGTCTTTCCTGAAAGTCATCTTTCCAGCTCAGCCAAAATACTATGGTGACCATTGTTATATCTTAAATGAAGGGGGGAAAAAAAAAAAAAAAAAACACAACCAAGTTAAATAAAGTAGCTCTCGCTTACTGAGGCTCTCACATTGAGATCTGAACCTGGTTGCAAAGTACCTTGCGTAAGAATGAAATAACCAACTTGAGACCTAATCCACCCACGATCCCCAAATCTTGTCGTCATTAGAGACCACTCTGCTAAGAGAAGATTTGAAGAACTGTGCAGGTTCCTCCATTGTGCTCTCCAGTCTATGTTAATTCATGACCATGTTAGATAATAACAGAAACTAAGTGGCTTTGGAGTGATAATCAGAAGCTACTGACATAGCAAGAGGTTTTAGTGCAAATTGATCTGGGGATCCTGGATGGGTGGGCATATAGTGATTTCACGCTGCAATAATATTCATCTGTAAATCAGCTGAACAATGAGTACATTGGCCACAACAGTGATCTAACACTGCAGTCTGTGGTTCATCATAACCAGTGTGTCCACAAAAATGTATACGTCCTCTCACTATGAGAGGTATGTGAACACATGCCATGGCACAGCATGGTAATGCTGTGTTGAATGCTTTTGTGCTGGGCTGGGACTTGTAGTGTGGTACTGTGGGCTGTGTACTGGGAGCCAGGACTACTAAAGTAGATTGAGTTTCCAGGCAAGTTTGAGAATTCATTGCTGCTCCCTGTATATCTGTTCTAACCTTAAGTCAGACTGATTCTTTTTAAAGGTTAGCAGTTATGTAGCAAAAGAAATCTCCTTTTCACCACGGGCTGCAACTTCCCACAGTTTTAATTTGGACAACAAAAGCAGCCACTTTGTGATATGCCACCTTGTTACTATACACTTCTGTTTCTTTGGGCAAGCAAAATAAAAATAAAAACTACAAGTTAAATCCCTACTTTACTAGTCTCTATACCAGTGAGTTGGCTCTCGCCTGGATTGCACAGAAACGGGATAGTGAGGGAGAACAGCAGCCAAAGCACATCACTAGAAGCACTTCTTGCAGGTCAAGCAAGGAGATCTTGAGGAGCAGAGGCTGACCTCCCTTGCCTTCTAGCTCTTGCTTGCTCTATCTCCTGCTGATGCCAGGTTGAATGAGCAAGACATTGCTGTTTTAGAAAATCAGCTCACACCTCTGACAGATGATTGGTTTACCACCACTTGGCTCATCCTAGTGCATTGTCTTGAGACGTGTGAGCACTTGCAATCCATGGAAAGTGTAAGTGATGTGTGCTGCTTCCCATAACTCTCCCTCATTGCCAGCTTAGCTGTGGTACCTATATGGCATACAGGTGTGTACAGTGGCACAAAGGATGTATGTTGACCATGTGTACAGTGTACCTGCTCCTGGTTTGTAAATCTTTCTCCATAATTCTATAGCATTATTACAAGATGGATTTATGACATACCTAGAGCTACTGTAACAATGAAGATTAGTTCTATACAAGTCAAACAGTAATACACTTTAATTTGCCTACAGCTATTGTATCATATTGGCATGAAAGGAAATAGCTTTCTAATGCAGCTTCATCTGCTGAGCAGAAAGAAATCTGTTGCAGAATGTAAAGCTGCACAGGACTATAGCTGGCAGCAAAATTTAGAGTAGGAGAAACAGCACAAATAAAAGTATTTGTGAGTTGGATGTATGCTAACAATCCTAGTTTATTGCTAAACATGCTATATACAGTAATGAAGTTTGCTTGGCAGGTACAATGTTGTTTCATCACTGTTTTTAACTGCTTCATCTTCTGTACTAAAATTTGTCCAGGAATAAAAGGTGTAAATTCATTTAGCTTCCAACTTCGTGACATTAACAAAGAGTTGATGTTATAACGTTCTTCAGAAGCACTGATGCTGTTAATACAACCTGTACTTGTCTCTGTACCTAGAGACACACTGGAAAGCTCAATACCCGAGCAATTAATGCAAATGTTTCTAATGTTTCTGCTGCTTGTTGTTAATGTAGTCTTTCCTTGGTGAGTAGTAGGGATTCTTTGAATATACATGTGTACAAATAGGCACTCAGGTGCTACAACATTGTATTTGCCATAAAATACTACTCTCCTTTCTGGAGAAGCAAAGGATGTGTTTGAAATTTTCAGGCCTTAGATAATATCACTTAATACTGCATATGTGATAGATCTTATTGTTGTGGGCACATTATGCAAGCTAGATTCAAAAATTAACCGTTTCACATACTTTTGATCTTTTTTCCTACTAAATCACCGATGAAATACAGTGTGCTTAAAAGAAGTTTTCTTTCTAGAGTGTAGGGATGTACCTCACTTTCAACAAGGGCAAGGAAGGACTAATAACTTGCAGGGAGGGAATGTATCTCTTCTGAAAACTGCTGGTATAAAACTGCTGATGGGAAACAGCTGCAACAGGACCTTGTTATCACAATAGGTCTTTGATGAGAAAGCTGGCCCCATGTGAAGAGGAAAAAAACAGAACATTTTACATGAATTACTGACAAGGAGTCCAGGTGGCTTCTGCCTAGACCACTCCACTGATGTAATGGGCACTTCAAACTACCAGAGCATTTGTCATCCTATTACCTACCAGCTTTTCATCAAAGACTCGCAAGGTATCTGACCATCAGCTCACAAAAGTGAACTTTGTCGCTGCCTATCATCCACCCTTGCACCTTGCATTTTCTTCATAAATCTATCAGAGCCAGTTAACTAATCCTACTGCTGTCTCCACTCTAAACCAGTAACCTTCACCCTTCATCTTTCTATCACCAGGTCCCTCTATCCCATAAACACATGGGATATCTTGATTAGTTGCAGAGAAGCATGTCTTGAATTTGAAAATTAAACTGCAAAAAAAAAAAAAAAAATCAACCATTTTCTTTTTCCTCCCTCAAAAAAGTTGCAGCGACATGACAAAGAGGATTCCCCTGACAAGTGGAGGACAGAAGAAGAAATGGCAGCTGAAGCAGCAATTCTGAAGAAGTATTTTCAAGAAAATTAGAGGTAATGGTTTGCACACTAACACCCAGAACTCTCTTCAGTCCTCCAGAGGCTTCCGAAGGACATGCAAGAATATGTAGAATAGAACAAAAGAAATGAGAGCTCTTAGGTTTGCGTTGTTTCTAAGAGGACGCAGCACTCCAACAGTGGCTGAAATAACATCCTCCTTCTTGGACAAATAAGCACCATCTTAGAGCTTTTAGTTCCCAGAGAGTGAAAAATAACACACCTGAAAATCAGAATCATCATCAGTTACTCCAGAGGAATGCCTGTCCTAATATATCCTTCTTGTGTTTTTAGAACAGAAGATAGCTATGGTACTTTGACAATGAGCTGAAAACTGTCTGTGTACAGCCAGATATGCACATGCACCTATATGTACAAAATCCCAGCAGAATACAGGTTATAGAGTGGGATAAGCAAATGCTAACTTCCTCCTGCAAATCTTAAATCATTTTTATCAATTCAACCTTCAAAATTAAGCCTGCTGGAAAACAGACTGTTCGACTGTTCTACTANTCTCTAAATTTTCCCCGGCCCAAAAAAAAAAAAAAAAAAAAAAAAAGATGCATAGGGAGGAATAGAGAAGAGGAAACACTTGGCAAGCACTAACATTGGTGCTCTAGAAACAGAGGTTTTCATTTTGTACCTGGAGTCCCAGAAACCAGATTCTTCCAGTAGAAATGAACTGGCCCCTGAGAGATCAATGAGTTACACTGAGATGTATGCTGCAGCAGTGATGCCAAAAGCTCCCTCTCCCCTGTTCCCCATATGTTGTTTGCCACCATCTAGCACTCTCATTTCTCTGTCACTTCTGTTTCTTTTTTTTTTTTTTTCCTTGAAGAACCAAAACCCCATAAATATCCCTCCTCTCTGCCTGTGACTCATTGCTCGCAGCCCAGCTTGAACAATCTTGAGCTAAACTACATGGCACACATGCATGACAGCTCTGTCTCCTGTGCCATTCTGTCCTCTCCATTTGGGCTGCTTTATTGGACTCTCTCCTTCCCATTTTTTCTTGCATGATTACCATACCCTGCACCAAAAACACCAGCTTCTCCAGACAGGTTACCTGTATCAACACCCCTGCAGACTGGCACAGAGAAAGCTGTGAAACGCATGTAATTTGCATGGGTGGAGAAGTCCTCGGCATCTGGGACTGATCCAGTTGGGGACCTATGGACATCAAGGGCCAGCAGCAGGGTTTGGGCTACACAGTCAAGTTTCCACAGTGGCTGCTGGATTTTTTTTGCAGATACCCACTTTTATATATCTCAAAAACGTGCAACTTGGCCAGAAATGCCATATCCTTAGGTAATGCATACGTAAGCACTCTTCTCTACTAACAGAGGCATTATGTAGTGCTTCATCTACGGCACAGCAGAAAATGAATACTACTTAGAATAAAAAGGCATATCCCTATTTCAGTGTGGTAATGCTCCCCATTATATATTTGGTAGGTCTGGGATTATTTTTTTTGTCTGGTTAGAAATGAATTTGAAGTACGTTTGCACAGATATTCTTGAAGGAATTGGAATTGGATCCCCACGTATCAATAAGATGTTCTTAGGCTCTTCTGATGCTAAACACAAAGCTGGATAGATGGAGTTGGCTTGCAGAAATGAATTTATACATGTGGCTGGACTTTTATTTCCATTTATTATGAAAATAAATCAGTGTGCCTCTGTATGGATGACCTCTTGATAAGTTCTCCATGATATTAAGGTCATTACCTTTCCTAGAACAGGCTGGTAAATTAAATCTCAGCAGCATCATTATCATGAGAGTATTTTGCCTAGTACAAGCAGTCCTTCCAGCCCTTGGATCCCAATGCAAGGTATCACTGTCAATCTCTTCTCCCTGACATTGTTTTGTTTCTGAGGTTTAAGGCTCTGAACCTCTCATAAAGGTATATCTGAGCATCTTCTGAATTTCTCAACCTTTACCTACTCTCTTAATCTTGCTTCTAAAATGATGAAGATTGAACACTCTTGGCAAATTAACAAGGTTATATGCATTCTCCTTCAAAGCTTTTTTTTTTTTTTTTTCCCCCCTCACTTACAAAGGATTTATTTTGTCATTTATAAGTTTACCTGGACACTATTTGACTTGAGTTTTTTCATGCGGCACAGGGAAAGTCAGAAAGAGCTGAATGTGGGTGTTCTGGAGCCAATAAATGGCAATTTTTAAGGCCTCATGCATTATTTTTCTACTTAAGTGTTTTGTTCAAAGAAGCCCAGCTCAGCTAGATTAGCCTGGACAGACTGAGCAGTGTCTCAGAGCTTTCCTAGCTACCCTTGCATTTATCACAGGTCCTTCACCAACTGTCACAGCTCCTGTGTGACTTGACTAGGTACAGGCACACCTTTTTAACCTGTATTTATAGATTATCTGATCACTTTTGGATGACTTTCTTTTTCATAAGAAACACTTGAACAAGGTAAGAAGCTCTTGATTCTCTTTCTACAAATACTCTGGTGCTGATCCCTCTTGGTGGGTTGGGTAGCCATGGCTGAGGGCTTCTACACCAGTCCCCAAATAGTTGGAGATATCCAACCACTTGCTTAAAGAAATGAACCCCATTTTGCCTTGCTAAGCTTATAGCATCAAGAAAATAGTTGTATTAAAATAATTCATTTGGGTATACAATTGCCTAGAGTAGGTGAAACTGAAATCGGGGAATTAATTTGTGTTTTCCACGTGTTTCTGATCTTTCACTTTATCTCCTCATCCACTGTCTCCCATCTCCCTAGAAAGACTTGTTGCTTCCTGAGCACCCCCAGCGTGTGTGAGCTCTGTGAGGCTGCTCATAGCACTGCCTCTGCAGAGCTGAAGTTCAATAGAACTTCATGGAGCTCTGAAGAAGAACAAGAAAAGGAAAGAAAAATGTTCTGTGGAAAGGATATTTAAAATGTCATCACCCCGTTGCTTAATAACAGCATCTCTCTTGCTTAATAACACCAAGATTTGACTTCTTTAGGAACCGTTTCTAGTCATGTATTGGCTGTCATATGGTTGTTTGCTAACTGATCGTTCTTTGAGGTAGAACCATGGGGAAAGGGACCTTACTCAGCAAGATTTTATGCAGTATCTTAATTTCTAAGCCTGTTTTCAGATGTACCTTTTAAAATTTTCTAACTATATCTGGGTGTTTTGATAGTCTGTTTTGTGCATTTTAAATTATGGTACACATGCCAGCAAAAAGGCTAAAGATTAAAAGAGTTACTAACCTTCAGATAGGATTTGAAGAATGTTTCTCTTCAAAGGCAGTTTCAGTTTGTGTTGTTGTTTCTGAAGAAAGAATGAGACTACACAAGTTGCAGTAGTTTTCCTATTTTATGCACAACCGAAGTAATACATCTATGCCATTAAAAAGTAGTCAGTCTTAAGTATGATGTCAAAATGTCCCTTTGCATAAAGGAGATTGGCAGTGATATTCTGATGCTTAGTGCTTTTTGAGCTGCAAATATCCCATAGCTTTTAATTGCTTAATCATCTGAATATTTTCTGTCATTCAACATGCAAAATTCATTTTAAAATCTCTGAAAATAATGTGGGCTGCACAGTGGTGCAGGATTTCTAATGTCACTTCTCCCCTTCATCCCCAGTCTGGCAATGTTTCTGGAGAATATAGTCTTTTAAACTTTGTCAGAATTTGAATTTTACTCATCTTTTTCGCCCCACTGTGAAAGAGATGATCTCATTCTTTGAGAGCACTCATCCTACCTCACGACTGCCTCTTCTGTACCAAGATATCAATGTGCACGAAAAGATGCTGTTCTATTCACTTCAGCAGAGAAATTATCACTGTTAGCAGCAGCTGGCCAGAGGGAATTTAAACTAGCAATTTGGCTTGCATCTGGTCTTGCTTCAGCACCTCTGATCTTTCATGCTGCACGTGTGAGAGTGAGCACCAGAGCAATCATACCACTTTCCTTGAATTTAGGCACGTGTGACAAGATGACTCACAACACCTTTCCTTGGTTGCTTTACTGTAAGAAAAGCCCTCCTGTTATTTCTGGCACTTGAATAAAAACGTGAAATGATGATTATGCCTTGGGATGGATCCACAGAGTAGATGTGGGACATGTGCTCTGTGTACCCAGCCAGTCTACCCCAGAAGATGCTGTGCCTGGGCAATGTGGAACAAGGAGTAGGTTGTGTACTGGGTGGGTGCCACAGCAACAGCACAGACACAGCCAGAAGTGCTTTCTGCAATAGATACTTCTCCATTGTAGGCAGCCCTTCGGCAAGCAGAATCACCGTGCAACTATAGGGGATACAACATGCTGTGAACTCTGCTATGGGGAATGGAAGCAGTGGAGACAGGTACCACAGGCAGGGACCCATCAGCCATGGGAGCCTCGCTCCATATGCAGGGCAGGTGTTTGAGTGCTTACGCTGGAGTGAGACTCGAGGTGGTGCCGGGTCCTGGGGACTTCCCCAAGAGCATCACGAGAGCTGTTTGCGGCTGCACTTAGGAGCTGTTTGCATATAATCCTGAAGTAAATACACATCCTAGTAATCAGCTATAGATTTCTCTGCACTTCAGACTTAAGTGCTATTAATTATATCCCCCACACAGCAGCCTCCAAGAACCATTAATTAGAAAGCAGGAGCTGACGGTTTGCTTGTCTGTGTGAAACTATTATGACCTGAGAGTGAAATATAAGCTTCAAAAGAAACATGTTTTATGAAGGTCACCTTGGAAAACATCATAACAATCTGTCAGAAGAGAATGCCGCACTCCAAATGTGAGTTTCAGTGTGACATTATGGTTTAAGTAGTTGGAAATAGCAAAGAGAAGATGAATCGGATCATAGGGTCTATGCTTTTTTACCCAAAATTCTTTTTTTTTCTGCAGTGAGTACATATAAAGTAATCTTTTTGTCATTTCGATGGAATGGAGGGAAAGTTAATATCAACACAAATTCCATAGACAAACATAATCTGGCCCTCGCTGGTATTTTTGAAGTGTAAAACATCCAGAGCCACCACCTCTGCAGCAGGGTGGTTTATGCACAGGAGTTAAATTATCTCTTCAAGGGAAGATGTAAACAGCCAGGAGAAGTGCAGTGACTGTGTCTTGGCAGTAATGCCCACCCTAGAAGGCTCAGAGCAGAAGGCTTTCCCCAGGTAAATGTGGTGTGTTAATGCACAGCATCCTCAGCATCAAGGCTGATTATTCTTCTTGTTGAAGCATATCATTATTCTTATGAAAACAAAGCTGCAATACCGTTAGCTGTGGTTATAAGTGAAATGTCTTCCTCTTGCAGGAGGCTAGCATAAACATAATGTCACTCTCACGGCTGTTCCAGGGCTCTATTTTGAGGTTGTAAGTGCTACTGTGCTAAAAGTTATGTATCTCATTCTCTGGACTTCCATTTCCCTATAGGTGGCCATTTAATTCAGCTGTAAAGGGTACATGAATTCCATACTGCACTGCTTGGATCCTGTAATTATAGCTACAGTAGAAATGTCACGGCCAGAGACAGACAAGATTGTGCCGCATAAAAGCAAAGCAGCAAATGTGTTACCGTTAGCAAAGGAAGCTGAGGGAGGGCCAGATGTTCTCTTAACTTGCACATCCAGAAGCCTGAATGCTTACCTGAGCTGTCTGTCAAATACCAAGTATTTTCAGTGTGATCCTTTCTTGATTCATCATTAAGCTTTGTATGTCACATTGCGTGAGAGGAAAATGGGGAAGGCTAGACACAACTGATGGGTACAGTATTGCAGGACCTCAGATAAAAGACTCAAGGTACAGGACAGTGCTGAGCTTCAAATAAGGATGATACAAACTGTGGTCAAGGACTTTATACCCAAACCTGTGCTAAATTGGTGCTAATCCCTTGCCCCCAAAGCTGCGAACAGATGCATTCACTAAGCAGCCAGACCCTCCTTCAGACAGATTCATAAAACACGTGCCAAGTAATTTACAGGCTGCCATCAAGCTGTCAGTCAAGAGGGGCATACAATGGAAACTGTTGCTCAAAATGCCATCGAAAGGGGAAACATATGTTTCAGTGAGAAAAGACAATCAAACAAAGAAGTGGGCGGCTCGGGAGTTGTAGCCACAACAGCAGCAAGGATCCAAGCCTTGTGCGCAGCCCCAGTAAACAAGTTCGAGGGCTGTGCCCTCCTCTAACAGTTGGGTAACAGCTTTGTGTTTAATAAGCTGAAATAATTTGCTGAGTAGCGAAGCCAGCTCTAAGCATGGTCTGAAGTGAGGGTACAGAACTGAAGATACCAAGCAAAAAGCCCACTACATGCTGAATTATTAGCAAAGGTTTGTATCGTGTTATCCTATTACTGTAGCTGCTGCATAATAGAACTGCCCAGAGAGACACTCAAACCAGCAACTCGAACGTGACCTTGAAGCTTAAGAGCTGCCTTTGTGTGAGTTTCAGCATCTAGGCTGTGTAGGTGGAAAGGCGTTAATAACTCCTCTGGTAAGTAGTTATTTGAAAAAGGAGAGGTGTGATGGACATTTGAAATACATTGGACTGAATGTATTTGAGGCTCTGTTTTTTTCTAGCAGGATATCAGTCTGTACATGAAAGGACAGGTATGTGCATGGGTAAACCCAAATACCCAATTTGCGTTAGCATCTGGGGCTGCTGCAAGCCTACAATTAATGCTGCAATAACTGCACCATGAGTTTTTGCAGGGAATTAGCACCTAGTTTTTACAGCTGTAGTCAGCTGCAGTTGTCAGGCTCTCAATGTATCTATTTCCCTGCCTCAGGAACACTCTCCAGGTCTGTCATGGCACCTAGTAAAGGTCTTTTACTAGGAAGGACCACCAAGAGATTCATAAAATTGGAGCAGATGTGGGAAGGGATTCCCGACTCATTCTCTAGTGTCTGAGATAGGTGACATTTTCTGAGTGAGGGTCCCAAATCACTGATGTTTAATGCCTTGGCATTGGGTAGAGTCCCACAGCAGGGTCAGGATGGGTGAGGATATACAAGAGATGACTACTTTGAAAGAGCATTTGCAGGAGCTTATATGAGAGATCAGGCACCCCAAAGACTCTTGCATGAGATTATTATAGCAAAATTGATTTGAAGAGTAAGAAGCTGGATTTGATGACACAAGATGCCCTTTCTAATCCTTTGTTCCTATGACTAGCGGTCAACAGAGCTGGGGATTGTGCTGTCTTACTGAGTGACATCAGAGAGGTGGCTTCGCTTCATGTTTGTTTTTTGTAAAATGATCCTGACCTCCTTTGGTGGGTGCTTTGTGAGTTAGGAATGAAAAGCACAATGTGAAAGAAGTGCATTAGTATTATTTGGAAGTGAACTTTATTGGAAAAAAAAGTATATAATAAATCAAACAAATGCTTCTCTTTCTTGCTCTGGTATGTATTTTTAAAGTGGTTGTGTGCAACAATTTTCTCCTTTTCCTATAGCACAGGCTGTAATAGGAGCTGAAATGTGCTGCGCGTGGATTTAACACTGAACATTTCCTTTTGCCTGTCACTGTCAGTGTTTCCTGATGGAACACACTAATGAGCACCTAACTTGTTAGCAATAAACAGCCTTACATTTTGTCTTAGTAACACAGATAAAAAATACTATTATTTTTAACTGTTATGTTTGATATTTCCCAGGTAACAAAGTGTTTGAAAGACATCCCACGCCATAAGGAACTCCCCAGAAAGACCTCATTCTCTGGTTCTCAGTGGCCCTGGAGCTGCAGCTGAACAATTTTATTATGTTCTACAAATAGGGGATTCTTCCATGAAAAATTTTATTGGACCTTTGGATATCATCAAGGTTGAATTTCAGCTAAGACAACTAACAGCACTGATTCAAAATACTGCTGTGAGTAGTAACTCATGTTTTTCTGAATTGTGTACTTGGGAACAAATCATTTAAAATTGTCCCTTGGTCTAAATTGAAATAAAGTGCTAGCAAAACTGGGTAGCTGCTGTATTTAGATACATTACAAAGTGTTTGCTCTGTGTTGTGCTTTTTGAGATTTGGTTATTGTATGTGGGCTATTGTATCAAAGAAAAAAATAGGTCTTTTTGCAATATGACATTTCATAAAAACCAAGGCTTTGCTATAGACTAGACAAGATAAACTTGGAGAGCTACCATTTTGCCTGATAAGATGATAGAACAAGAAATATGTAGCCCTTCTTAAGATCTTTCCTTTCTGTGTGGCTTCTAATTCATTGTCACAAAGGTTCTGGAGCTTAAGGCAATACAAAACACTTCTGCAAATCAATGAATATGTAAAGCTGCTAATGCGATAGTCATTGAATTAGGGTTAGACTGGCATGAAAGTCCCGCTTGCAGCAACAATGTGAGTGGGAGCCACCCATGTGGAACGCTTCCTGGGCAAGAAATGCTGTGTTCAGAGCCCCCCAAAGGAAGGAACCTGCCATGGGTTAGTTGTTGATTGCTAATGTGTAATAAAGAAGTCAAACAGATGGAAGGAAGAAGAAATGAATCTGCAAGACATGCATCTAAAGAGCACCCATAATCTTGCTCTTGAATTGTGGGGAAGCTACAGCTGAAGTTTTCTGTGTCCCCTGAATGAGGATGAAAAAGTGTGTGTGCGCCAAGTCCTTCAGTAAGAGCCATGCAGAGTGAGGCCATGGGCTGCGGGGTTTACCTGAGCACTGGGGCAGTTTGGGGTCAGGTTCAAAACAGGTTCGGGCAGTGCTTTGCTTGCCTGGCAGCACCATGTGCTCACTTCCCAGAACAAATAAAAATGTTCCAAAATAGTCTGTCCTACAGGGTCACCCCCTGACCTGAGAAGTATGAAAATACATGATACACAAACTTGTATGTAGCATAATTTTCCCGAAGTCTCTCTGCACTATACACTGCAGAGGAATTCAGTCCGTTGGTTTGAAGTCTTTCTGCTGGTCAAACGTAAACAGAAACACCAGAGCAAAATCACTGATCTTTGATTCCAGGTTTTACTGTGTTGCTGTTAAAATATTGCTCCTGAAAACCTGTTTTGATTTCAAAGATTTACCATGACACAATGTGGCAACCCATATATTCCATTAGCCCTTTGAAAAATTGTAGCTATTGTAATGCAATTTCTTTTTCCAGGCAGAGTAAATGAAAAGGCCATTTAATGGTGTCTGCACTTTTTGGACCCTGAACAAGGGCTGAATAAAGAGGAAATGAAGGTCAGGGGACAAGAAGTGACAGAGAAGAAAAGGTGAACAGACAGGCTAGTCAAAGATGCTGGCAAATGAGCCAACATGAATGGTTGCCCTTTTGCACTTTAATATTTAAAGTAGCTGTGATTTTGTGTAGAAGGAAAACAAAGGTTGTGCTAGTGGGGAAGTGCTAAATGGAAAACCTGAGCATCCATTACATTTGCAAGGTATTTCTAAACCTCAGTGGCTTCCTATTAAGTATGGAATATTCTATATTAATGCTGTAGCCCACGATGAGCGGGTGCCGCGCCAACCATTTTGCACGGGGGCTGCTGAGCAGACGAGTGCTGAGCTGTATGGAACATTTCATTTGTGTAAATGAGGAGGCCGTTATCACAGCACTAAAGGTCCTGTTTTTAAAAAAAGAATCCTGCGGCATTATGCACAAAGCAACCTATTTATGCAGCATGAAAATATTTATGTGCTGCACTCCAGCTTAAAAAGGGAATTTGCAAGAGATGAGGGACATGAGAAAGTATTGGAGTGAGAGATAAGAAGAGCTTAGAATAGGCAGATCATGAAGTACATGACATCCTGCAGCAGTATGTGGAGTACCCCCCTGCCCTTTTTTAAGACCCGAGCCTGGAGGATGGTGTCTGGATCATTCATATTCTTCCTATAGACTTAATTTTCTTCAGATAGGGCATTCTATACAAAGATACAGATGCTGGAAGTGCAAGAACGCACTGCACTGAGGGCATTGCTGGTCTTTGTAACAAAGCCTTGTTGTTTCCAACCTCAATCTCTTGTCCTTATAGCGGGACCTGGGTCATCTCCAGCACGCAGCATGGCCAAGGCTTGCCTTTGCACTGGGGGATGCTGCAAGGCACTGAGCCCCTCCACTGAAAGTACAAAGCATGGGAAAAATCAGAAAGGTGGAGGAGCAGCCTGCCCTGCGGTGGTTTAGGTGGACATGGTGCAAGCAGAGTGGTCCCAATGGCGTGGCTTCTTAATATGGGGCAGAGATAACTGTGCTTTCTGTTATGTGGCTTGGTACTATGTTCACTGTCCTTATGCACAAGCAAGTTTCCCAGGCTTTTTCCATTTCTAAAAGTTCACTTTGTTGAAGTGAGCAGTTCCTCCAAGGGGATGCAGTGACTGTGCCTGCATGCCTCTATTTTCATTAGCAAAACAGCTGTGTTTCAGCCACGTTGCTCTTCACTGACTTTCGTAGGAACAGACTGGGAGTAGGATGTGGCTCCAGCTGCCCTCTTACCCTGCCTGCTTTGAAACAGAAATTGCAGAAGAGCTGTCTCAGGCACGGTTAGTCGTGCGGGCAGGAGACCAGCCGGGTTATTGGGAGCATGCAGAGCAGCCTGTCTGAGAGCACCAATCTGATGGGGACACTGTTGGCTCATGGACCCAGTCCCTGCAACAACAGGCAGCCATAGCGTACAGTCCTGTTTGAAAGCCACCTGGACGCTGTCTGCTCACACACTTTTGGGGCTGGGCAAAAAACATTAGGAATCAACTCTGAAGGCTTTGGCACAGTGGCAGCCTGGGCCTATGTTGTGCTGCACAAGGTTGCAGGCACCTGGCTTCTGCACATCCATTCTTGGTTTTCCAAGAATGCTCATCAAGACTGCAATTATGGTTCTTTGTGCAGAAAAGCAACTTAGGTAGCCAATTGTCCTGCATGCACTAAGGCAGTCAGGTATTATTCTACAGTGCTTTCGATGAAGGCTGTGAGTACAGCAGGAGGATTTTTTTTAATTACCTTTCAGCAATTCAGCATCACTCTCCCTCCAGATGCAGCCACACCCTTCCCAGCATCAGCCCCTGGTCCTCCACAGGCGTCAGTGCCATCCCAGATGTCTCAAAGGTGCTCACTGGCTGATGGACCAAGGGGCTGTGGGCATGCTGTGTCAGCTTCTTGAAGTTTTTATGTAGTACTGCAGAAATCAGTGCTGTGCTGCTTGTAACTCCCTCTGAAACACATGCATCCCTCCCCCAACTGTCAGGCTCTCATTTGATCCTGTGCTCAAATAGGACAGTGTTTTGTTTTTAGTTAATGTTGTAGAAAAGGAAAAAAATGAGAGTTTGGTCTCTGTAGGAGCCTGAGTCTGAGCCTCTGCAGACCCATAATGGTGTCTGAGACGGAGGCTCCTGGCTAGGATGGGGGGAGCTGAGGTCAGCTCCTGGCTTGTGACAGCACCCTGAAAGGTGCCTGGGGACTGAGCACCCCCTGAAATACAAACAACTGAATGCAAGTGGGATCTGGGGGTGATCTCACACACACTGCATATGTGAAGCAATAGAAATCATAGTGCTTCACTAGCCACGGAGCTAAAGAAAAAATTTTAAGCCCAAATACACACACAGTGAAAGCCATGAAAGTACCTAATTCATTGTATCTCAGCTGTCTGTGTCCTCCTATCCACTCACCATCTTTAGCTGTCACTGCAGTCAATGGCTGCTGAAAAGCCTTGTCCGATTCCTGCATCTGGTTCTGAATGTACAGGCCAGCAGCGCTGTGAAGGAGAAAATGCTGCTGCTCATGTAAGCTGTCCTGTGTGTTGGCAGGGCTGTGAGTTTCAGAACAGAGTGATGTATTTCAGCTCTTGTGAAATTTCTGAATAATCAGCTCATCAAAAAATATCATGCAGAGTTCCCTTGTAGTCCTCTCCAACTTGCCACCTCTCCTGCCAATAGCTCTGTAGGGTGACCACAGCTTGGCATAGCCCATTAGCAGAGCTCTGCACAATCACTCATGAATAGAACTGGCTGGAAAATGCAATTTTTCTTCTTGGGGGGGGAAATATTATTGGAGCGGGGGGGGCTTTCTGGCTTTGCATTTCAGGATGAAGATTTCCTCCATTGTTCCCCCCAGCACCCTCTTCTTCTCCCCTGCTCATTCATCCCCACCCAATTTTTTAGAAGGTGATTCCAGGAAGATAAAAATCCCACTTTAAGTGGCAAAGTCATTGGCTGCTGTTTGACCTGCTGGAGCTCCTTTTGGCTCCCAGGTGGGGAGTCTTGCTGCAGGACGCACACCGACCCACTGGCACTTTCTCAAGCTGGGGCTCCTGGATGAGGTGTCCTGGGACCTGCACTTTTTGCTGCCACTGCCCAGTCTCCTGTTTGGAATTTCTCCAAGTTATGTCCCTCTTCAAGCAGCTATAAAACCTGCTGTTTGGACACCTGGGAGCTGGTAAACATGACTGTTCACAGGGAGAAGGCAGGTGCTGGAAGGGCAAACCCAACCAGCTGCTGGCCTGCCTTTGGATGCTCTGCAGCCCTGTCCCACCAGCACGTCTCCCTGTGCTCCCCACTCCTTGCTGACCTGCGTTTCTCAGCCACAAGTTAACACTACTTTGGCTGGGCAGAGCCGACTGCCTTGCTACGACCTCTGACGATGCTCAGAGCTGAAATACGGGGAGGCCAGGCTGGCTGTCCCTGTCCTTCAGGCTTTTTAGGCCTGTGGTGGCAAGACTGACTGCAGTATTCACAGTAACGTGGGCCTAGTACTGGTGTGAGGCCCTGCACATGCACACAGGGCATCTGACTGTGAGCAGGAGCTGGGTGGCTACAGCACCTTTCTGGAGCACTGCCCGGCCCCCCCGGCTCTGCCCCCACCTGGCAGCAGCTCTGAGCTCTGTCCCTCCTCACTTGTGTCACCCTGTCCCTTTCTGCTCAGGCTTTTGTCATTTCTTTGTCACCATAGTGACAGGAAAAGAGTGATGATTGCTGGAGTAATTTCCCATATTAGCTAGCGCTGGCCTTTCAGCCTAAATCAGCACTTCATTTTCCCAGCTAAGCCTCAGCAAAACGGGGCTAAAAAGTAGTGGCAGAGAGGCCTCAGAGCAGGGCCTGCTGCCAGCACCCTGAGGGGACAGCCTGGGCAGGGACAGGGCCCCCAGGTCTATTTCAGTACAAAACTGTGCTCCCTCAGCGTTAGTAGTCACACCATGTGTCTTGGCGAGATACACACAGGATACACACACAAATGCATACTTGAAAGTCAAGCTTCTTAAGTAGGCAAATAATATGTTTAAATAACTAACAAGCCATTGAAAAGCACAGAAAGGTCACAAAACGCAAAATGGAAGCTGCTCCTCTGCTCTTCGCTCCAGCAGCACCAGTCCCCACCGCAGAGAAGGATTTATTAAGAAGAGTCAACCTTCATTTCAGGCATGCAGCCTTTTGTCCTCATATCACAACATTAACATTATCCCCACATAATTTTGTGTATTTAATTTTACAATAGACTGTGCCAGTGAGCACTGCCTGTAAATATTTGATCACTGCCATTCCTCTAGGATTATCTTATCAAGAGTAAAGATATTAAAATAGAAATCTTGTCATGTTACTGCCTTTATACTTCCAGCCTGAGAGTTGATTGACAGAAAATGAACTGCCTGAACTAGCTCTAAAGTGTCTTTTCACTGAGAGCTTCAATGCCAGAGGCTATAGGAAAAAAAGGTAGCTAGTCATTGGAAACTAATGCCTTGCTGTAGTTACGGAGCTTTTGTACTGAAGATTAAAAATATGAATCTAGTAGGGATATTTTTACAAGTGTAAAATGGTGGTGGTCTTTTTGTAGCTTTTTGCCATCTCTAATGAGCCTTAAGAAGAGCCTTCCCTTTTCCTCCTGCACTTGAATATTCACTGCAGCTCACAGACATGGGCTGAAGTTTTGCAAGAGTAAGCTCTTGACTTATCTAACCTACAAAATTTCTTTTTGGTGATAAAACGGATTGCGGGCCAGGACTGAATGTTCCTGCCTAGCTTGGAATATCAAACCAGGATAGACAAGTCCAGGTTTCTATTTATGGCCAGTTGAAGACACACCAGTAATGCTGTTTTAATGTTACAAAATTGCTCTGAAATTGTCATGTGTCTGAAGAGCACTGTGCTGCAAATACATCGCCATTCCCTGAGGGCTTAGCCAGCCCGTGCTCCAGCACAAATCAATGAGAGTTTTTGCTGGGGTAAGGACCCAAACGCCAATTCAAGAAAGTGCCTAAGCACGAGCAAACTTTAATCACAAGCTCTTGCTCCTTAGAAATCGATAAAGACTTAAACAAGGTCTTAAGTACCTTTTTTTGGGGGTGGGGGGCAGGTTAAGCACCTCTGCGGCACCTGTGCCCACGCAGGCAAAGGGCCAGCAATTCCCGGCACCCAGAATAAATCTGGCTCTGTCCCATTGTGATCCTGGAGGGCAGGAGAGGGTGGTTGGTTCACAGATCTGTCCCATTGCAATGACAAACTGTAGCCACAAGCATTAAATTATCCCAGCCCTTCACAGCAGTAACAAAGTGCAAGTGCGGGATGACCGCAGTTGGAGGGGCTGGAGGAGGAAGTGCAGCCAGGAACACTGTGTTTTGGCCAGATCATTGCTCCCACTCTTTTCGCCTCCAACACAAATGACTGTATGAAGTGAAAATAATTGGATGCTAAGCAGCCCATTACCACACTGTCATGAGAGGGATTTACATGGGTGACTCCTGTTGGCAGTAATGGGTGGTCCCCTCCACGCTTTCCCTGAGCTCTCGATGCAGAAAAGATTGTCCTAACATTTCACTTACGGGAAAGGTCAAGAGCTGTGGTTTTGTTCAGCGTGCTCAATATATTCAATTAAAATATACTGGCATGTTCATCAGCTATTAACTGTCTTTGCAATAGCTGTAATTAAACAGATACTTAGGTGTGAAAGGAAATCCTTCAAGATGAGCTCTGACACGGTGGCTGAGGAGAGCCTGAATGTCCCACGTCTCCATCATGGGTTTCCTCGTATCTTTGCATGACTCAGCCTCTGGGAGTTTTCCTTTCCCTGCTGCAGCAGCAAGGGGGGGTGGCATGTGCCCCCAACAGCCAGCGGTTCCCTGCAGGGGGGACGTGTCAGCAGATAGTGAGGGGCTGGTGGGGTCTCTTCCCTGCAGGGGCCAGGAGCAGGTGCAGGGGATGCTGAGCATTGGTGCTGCGGGGCATTTGGCAGCCCTGGGGAGGAACCAGCTGGGCAATGTTCACAACCATGCAATTCACTTGCAAGAATATCTTTTATGGAGTTCCACGTATTTGGACAAGAAAGGGAGTATGAGAGAGAGTCGGCTGCTCCGGCATTTTTAGCAAACTCCGAGGTTTTAGAGGGTTTAGCAGTCGGTGGCCTCCGATTCAATGGGCGGTAGGGAGTTAAAAGCCACACACCCTGCTTTGAAATCTTCCTCCAAAGAGAGTGAAATGAAGAAAAGCCCCAACTAGTGCAAAGCAGAGGAATGAACTGAAGGAAGGAAAAAGTAATTACTCGAGCCAACTGCTCTAATTATATAGACACAGCAGAGCAATGGTGATAGAAATCATTGGCGCTCTCAAGATGGATAGTGGGGAAATGGAGATACAGTAGAAAATAATACAGACTAAGGAATTAGTATTCCTTGTGCTAAAGAAGGGTGGGGGTATTCATGTTATGCATCTCAGACATGCAGAAAGATGGGTGTCGGGTGTCAGACAGGACAAGCATAGCAAGAACACCCAGAAATCTGACTGTTACAGATCTCCGTAGTAGATCCGAGAACAAGAGGGTCCTGGGCCAGGCGTGATGCCACCACTATTACTGCTTTTCCCCAGGGACCTTATAGGGCCAAGTGGCACATTTTTTTCCCAGCTGCGATGTTCCCATCAGCCAGGTTAGTCTCCTGTATGCACCTTCCTACATGCTAAAATTCAGCATTTCCCCAGGAGGCCCTGGAGCACCAGGTGCATGTGCACCCTCCCCATGCACTGATCATCCACTAATGGATAACCCCAGAATTGCTTGATTATACGTACTTGATTTTAGCTTTAGGCAACTAACGACATCCAATAGGCAGCTCAGGTTACCTCCAGAAACGGGGCTGGAGGGGGGCACGATGAAACCTAGCACCTCGCTGCTCAGCCACAGGTCATCGCAGTGCGCGTGTGCTCCCTCTTGTCATGGGGTTGGGGGCAGGATGGGGTGCCCCCTGCCAGGCAGCACTGGCTGGCTTCAATCTCCTGTGTGCTCCTGGTTCTCCAGGTCCTTTCCCTACAATGTCCCGAAGCTCCTTCCACATTGGTGTCATCCTCTTCACCAGGTGCCATCAGGAAATGCCTGTGTTCCTCTGCTTGATGTGTCCTTAACAAAGATTGTGCTCAAAGTACGCTTTGGCCCCGTCCCTGGCAAACTTCTCCAGCCCTCTCCTTGAACCACTACCGGGCCCTTTCTGCCAGTTCCTCCCCCATTTTTGAGGTATTCAGTGAATCCCCATCTTCTCCATTATGGCTTATATTGTTGCCAGGACTTCCTCCTTTGCTCCATTTAGATTCTGCTCATTCTTTGTCTCCTTTCTAAGACTACATTTCTCATCCCATTTGGCCTCCAGCTCCTTCCTGAAAGTTTCTTCTCCTT
Organism: Anseranas semipalmata; assembly: GCA_013399115.1. Lineage (NCBI taxonomy): Eukaryota > Metazoa > Chordata > Aves > Anseriformes > Anseranatidae > Anseranas > Anseranas semipalmata. Next base: position 666,328 of record VXAA01001635.1, read on the forward strand.
AAACTGAGAGGCAGTTTCCAAATTCGAAGCAGGTGGCCTGTCCCTGCCTGCTCGCAGTGCAGCGATGCAGATGGCAGTGTTGTGCAGCTCCTTGGGTGATCAAGAGCTTTATAAATTTTCAGCCGGAGATGTACAAAAAGTGGTAAAAAGAAAAAAGAAAAAAATCTTTCCAGGGAGCAGAAAATCAACACAACAACTACATAGCTGCACCCAGGCAGAAAGGTCACACTGCCTTAAATCTGCACCGACATTTGTGTCCCAGATAAAGCGAGCCCAGGTGTTGCCCAGGCTCAGGTCTCCTCTGACCATGCCCCTCCTGAGCCCCATAACCAGCAGGGAAGGGACCACCAAACCCCAGACCTCTCCTGGCATAAACCAGGCTGTGGATTGTGAGCACACTGTCAGCAAGTCTCTGGGCTAGAAGCACTAAGCAGAGGGCTGCTGGCCAGATCCAGAAGCACAGAAGAAAAGCATCCCTTAACATCCCTCGGGCTCCCCTCCAAAGAGCTGGTGCGATGCTGTACTAAGCTGGTCTCATGGCAGTGTCTTCTCGATTAGGTTCATACAGTGATTACCAGTAAAATGAGAGGAAAATAACTGTTGCTAGCCTGTGAGTGCTGGGTGCATGTGCACACCCTGTGTGTTCCATAGGATAAGCTTCAGCACACTTCATGTATATTGGGTTTAACTAGAGACAAATGCCTGGAAATGTTGGGAGAGGCTGTGTGTACGTGTGTGTGAGTGTGTGGAAAAAAAAAATATATATATATATATAGGTGTCTACTATAGACATGTGTATTTATATATGTATATATATATATTTGTATATATATATATACACACATCTTATAAAAGGTCTATCTATATAGATATATAAAATAAGCTATTTTTATACATATTTAAAATGTGTCTATATGTATATATTAAATGCATATATACATATGTGCTAACCTTATATATTAAGACCATTTGAAAAACGTTTATAAATATACAGTGTAAGTATAGAATATGAATATAAATAATTATATTAATAATAAATGTATATATAATATAATATATGCGATATACAATCGTATATAGCATAATATATAATTATATGTGAATGATGATACACACTCTGTAACTATATATTTTATGTATACATTTATTTTTCTAAATTATGTATATATATATACACATTTGTATACTTACACCTGTCATATATACACATGTACATACATAAAGACCTTTTAAAAGACCCCAGAAGGTTTACATTTATAGGAGACATAGAATACATTTGTAAGTGAATATATATTATATAATGCATATATATTATATAATGCATATATACGTGTGTATATATACATATAAAAGTCTTATACACATGTACATTTACACATATATGTAAATATATGTGTATATACATACACTTACACATATGCATATACATATATGTATATAAAATATACAAGGATCTTTTAAAACGTCTTTTTACATATGCATACAATCAGCACGTGTACCTATACCTGTGTGCATATATATATGTTTATGTGTGTTTGCGAATATGAATGAATGAATAAGTAAAAGCACAGATACCAGATGATGGTACTTCAGTAGGCTGCCCCTGAGTAGGCTGGAAGTAAGGTGACCAGATCTCATCAATACTTTAGCAGCCTTGCAATGAAAACTCTGTTCTCCACCTGCTTTCACTTAAGCAGCTCTGTTTTAATAACACTTGTTTGCTGCCTGGCAGATACAAATTTGAAAAGCTGTAGATAATATCCTGTAATGATCCTAAACAATAAATACATATATTGTGTACATACATACATGCTTATGGACACACACACGTACACATAGGCTCGTATTTCTCTCTAGGACCATCAGAAGGAGAAGCTGCTCAGGTGGGGTTTTGAGGCTGGACTGGCACAAACACTTCATGTAGAAAATCAGCAGCCCAGCTCCAAAGATCACCCATGTTGTAGGAGAAGAGGACTGATGTTGCTCCCTACAACTCTGCAGCTTTATCCATGAAATGTGTGCATGCATTTGTAAAAGAGGTCAGGTGTGACTGGATAAACCCCGTGCAGTAAGCATACACTATGCATGCCATTAACAAACCACGAGCTGTGGAGCCAGCTTTGGGGTACAATGGTCAGTGAGAAAAGTGGCACCTTCTCGCTCTGCCCTGGGGTCTGCCCTGGGGTCAAGGCACCCCCCATCACCTTCCCTTTGCCATGGCTGCCTCCATGCAGAGGCAAATCCATCACTCAGCTCTCTCTGATAATTTGCAAAAGGGCTATGTTTTAGTTAAAGCTCCTGCTTTCAGGGCTGGCAGATACTCTGACCAGCAGCATTTACAGACCAAAGTTTCTCCTTGTGCTCAATGACAGAATAAAGGGG
>VXAA01001635.1:676831-824042 GCA_013399115.1 Anseranas semipalmata
GTCCTTTCTGTTCCTTTTTTTTTTTAAGACAGAAGACTGCAGATCTTGTCTGTCCCAGGAAAGACGTTATAAAACTGCAATTTGCCTGTCTTGGCTCTCTCACCCTAGCATTGACCCTAAAGATGAACTCCCATGAATAAGTCTAATCCTGTTTCTCATGTTTCCCCAGGTAAATGAATATTTATGAATCATTTCTCCAGAGCCAAAGCATGGCCCTTACAACCGGCCATGATAGTTCAATTTGTTTTCTTGCCAATTCTTGGAATTGTTTTTTTGTTGTTGTTGTTGTTATTGTTCTTTTTGAAACTTAGGGAAAAAAAAAATCTCATTCCCAGCGGGTTCTTATCAAAGTGTGTAGTTTTTTTAATTTTTTTTTTAAACTCAGCTGGTGCTTGGAGACTTTCCAATTGGTTTGAATGATTAATGTGGTGCCACTGACTTGTTTTGTGTTTGTATTAAAAAAAAAAAATGCACAATTCATGTTTTCTAAAGAGCCAGTTAGGTATCTCTGATTGACCATGCAATGTAAGTTTTAAATTGTTCTTTGTGTGCACAAAACATATAGCAAAAAGGAAGTATTTCCACAGAGATGAATGGAACAGTCAAGGTTAGAGACACAGGCTAAAAAAAATACCGCCTCTCAGCAAGCTGTGTATTAGACTATAATCATTACAAAGCCAGGTCTTAATATCCTACATTCATTTAAGGGAGGAGATTTGTTCTTATGCCTACTACTTATTTAGCTAGTCTAAATTCAGTTTGAATAGCAAAACAGCTTTTCCAGTTTAGCTGCACTACCAAGTCAAGGTCATTCCCCTTAGAGAAAGATCAAGATCCTTTATAAGGGGAAAAAAAGTAATGACTCTTGCACTGATTGATCTGCTGAACATCATTAGCAAAGGGTAAGAGATATCTAAACATGCTCTGTGGTTCATCGACTTGCATAGGTGCATTTTGAGTGTGAAACAGAAGGAAGTTATGCAATTACCTTGAGAAAAAAAAATGTTCCTTTAGTGGTATTTGGAAATAAAATAGAGTTGTGAAGGGGGGAGGATCCTGATGGGCTCTTACAAGCTGTGTGTTTGTGAGTCAATAAAGCGGTAAAGAAATGCAGCTCTATTGATTTGCATTATGTGCTACTTCCCAGGTGATAGCTCAGCCTTTTATAATGTTTTCCAGCCAATGTTTTCATATTTTCTGTAGAAGTTTGATAGCACTTAATAGCATGTATTTATTTAGAAATAATAACCATTTGTGTTTAAAGTCATTAGACTAAGACATGCCACTGTAATCCCCTCACTCAGGGACTCCTTGGAAAAGTGTGCGGGAGCTGCCACCAGTGAGTTTAACTTTCACAGGAGCCAATAGATATTGTATTATAAAATCACACATAACAGAAAACATTCCATTCATTGCTGTGATTATATCCATATGGCGGGGCAGGGAGAATTACTTTAAAGCCTGAAAGTAAAGGGCAGCTTTCCCCAGATTGCATTGCTGCAAAAAGAAAGATCATTATCAGGGATGGAGAAATTGTTTCAAGGATTAAAACTACTCATGATATATGAAGGAGGGCTTCTCTGCTATATATTATGTATACAGGCATACACACACACACACACTCAGTCCCCTCCAGCTAAACAGCAAGACCCCAACACATTCCAGCGTGAGGACACCTGGAAATGGTCTGGGAGGGCTTGGTTTCTTTTAAATTCCAGCTCCCGTTTTATCCACTGCCACATTAGCCAGTCATCTCTGTAAAAATACCCTTTTTATAAGCAGCAAGCTCAAAAATGCAGGTGGCTCAGCACCTTCAGCTCTGCAGAGGACCAAAGGTGCTCTGGTGTCTCCACTATGCTCATGAATAAATTCCTGATGGAGCAAGCATGGTTAATTCCCAGTTATCCTTTTCCAAGCAGCTTGTCCCAGGTCACAGCAGCATCCCAGTGCCTTCCTGGGCACTTGCTTGCCCTCTCCCCATCCCCTCTGGACTGCATTCAGTACACCACACAAATCACCACTACATCCATTTCTCTCTTGTGGTCTGGAGTTAAATAAGAAATAAAATAGTAATACCCTTCCCCCCATCTTTTTCCTGTTTCCTTTGCTATCTCATCCAGATTACTGATACAGGGTGCAGCTCCCCACACCCACGTCCCCCCCTCTAGCAAAGAGGAGTCAGTGGGGTCACATCACCCTTACCCACAGCTGGAGGAGGTGCTTGGAGAGGGCAGGATGGCAACCAGAACCCGAACCTTAATGAACCACTGAGGAAAGCCATTGCAGGCAGTCCCGAGAGAGCCCTGCCTGCTCCTCTGGCACACGCACCAGGCAGCTCCAGCAGCATATTTGCTGGTTATCATTGCTGTAAATCAAAGCAGAATTAACATAATTGTTCAGGTCTGGGGTTTGTTTTTACTGGGGTCATAAACAAGCTGATGACACTGGTGTTTTTTACACCACACTCTAATTATGTTTGCAGCCTAATTTCCAACACCCTGCTCACCTCTGCTCCATTGCAACAGTCTTAACACCAACTTTCTTCAAAAGAAAACCAGTTGTTCCAGGAATGCATCTGAATTCAGCAATATTTCTGTCAATCCAGTGGGCTGTCTTTACTTCTGCCTTCCTTTAGGAGACAATCATTGCCTGCTGGGACTTTATGCATAGATTGCTAACTTGCTGTGCATACACTGATGCAAAGAAAGAGCTTTGTAATTTAAATAACAGACTGTGGAAATGATGACAGACACAAACATGGTCATTCACCCAGCTGTAGAAAGCTGCAACTAAGGCTCCAGCAGGAAGGAGAAGGAAACATATTGCCTTCTTCGAGGACCAGAAACACAGCCTGCAGCCACAGCTGTCTCACGTAGGATGCTACACTTGTGCATGCAAAATAAAGCAGCACTTAGTGATCCCCAACACAGAAGGGGTTACACGGTGTCCTGGTCTGAGCAGAAGAGACTCCTTCCACTTACTCACCTAGCTGGATCTTCAGTCCAGCTCTGCCACAAAGTGGAGATGCTCCTTCTGCTCCTTCTTGCAAGGAGACTGGAGAAAAAATAAATAAATAAATAAATAAATAAATAAATAAGGTGGAATTTGAAAAATCCTGGTGGCAGCTCCATAGTCCCTGGAAGAGCAGTAGAGGAAGAAACATCTACTCAAGGATGGCAGCAGCTCCCTGCTGGGCAGGATCACATCTACTGACACCACAAGCACCAGCAAAACAGAGAGGCAAGGAGCTCCCTCAGCCTTCAAATGGGGCCTTTTGGCCCTCGGCACACCACAATTTCCCCCCAGTCACAGGCTCCCCAGCTGCTGGTGGGTCCTGCAGCCACCACGGTGCCTGTTCTGAGCATCCCCAGGACCTGCAGCTGGAGCAGGGCATCAGGAGCATCCTCAACAAACAGCCCTGTGTAAGAGGGTCATGCTGCAGGAGAAGCCCCAAAAGACTCTGTTAGCAGGCATGGAGCCAGGGAGAGCCCTTCTGATGTTGGTAAAGGAGAAGAGGGTGCAGGTGGGCAGGAGCATGGGCCAAGCCACAGTGCCATGTGTCAGTTACCTTGCAGAGCAAGACACAGATGCTGCGGACAATGACAGCAGGACTATGGGAAATTATTGTAAATACCTTTTCAGGTGAAATAAGCCTCCTTTATCTGCTCTGTCTCATTTGCATAGCAAGAAAGACTTTTTTTTTTTTTTTTTTAAAGGGGTTTACTACATTTTCTTTTTGTAAAGAAACAAAGACTCTGACAAGGCCCTTAATCATCAAATCAGTATAAACAACATTACAATACATTAGACTTGGAAATGCTAAACTGTGATTATGCAACAACTAATTAAATTAGGACTGACAGCTTTCAAAGAGTAGGAGAAAAAGACACAATATATCCCTTGCTCTCAGAGATGATTTTTCCTAGAAGCAGTGAAGACAGACAAGCTGTAAGTGCTTTCCATCTGGGAATGAGAATCCACGCAGGAAACACCCACACCTGAAATGCAAGCTCTGCTAGAACTTAGGAAACTCATTTTGCAAGTGGGAGCTGAGCCTGGTCAGCTGCAAGTAGTAAGCAACAAGTTAAAGTCCTCCTTGAAATGAAATCCAAGGAGTATGCACTGGAAAAGACTAATTACAGCCATTGTGCCACTGAGTGGGAGCTACCAGTCTTCTGGCGATAACTTGAATTTCATTGTTTGGGAAGATAAAAGCCTTCACTCGGCTGGGGAACAGCATAAAAACAATCCATAAACACCAGTGAGACAAACTGTATTTATTCAGGAGTAGCATTAATACCCTTTTGAGGGTTCTTAAAATAATTTAGGGTTGCAACATGGGTCCCAACCTGATTCCAGTAACAGCAATAAAGCAAATCACCTGCTGGCTTTGGTAGGACCCAGAGAGACCGCACAGGGACCCTGATGGCTGCGTCCAGCACGGTGTCCCAGCCCTGTGCCTCCAACTGAACCGTGGGGACACACAGCCTGAGCACCCCGACCACTGCTGCGCATCCACCCCAGCGAACAGCAGTGATTGTAGAAGCAGGAACATGTCCTGACCCCAGCTCTTGTCCTATGCAACACTTGTCAACTTGTCAAGATGCTGTTTTCTATAAATCAACTTAATTTACATGTTAATAATACCAAAAGCCATGGTTTGAGAAGGAGAGAGGAGACATTTGAAATCTTGTCAGAATTGGAAAAAATTCAAAATTCCCAATATGCTCAAAATAAAATCCTCCCATTAATCTTCCTTGCAGCTCATGGCAGGGCCCTCTAGTTCCACACCAGCATCTCATCTCTGGGAGACTCTTGCAGGTGGCTGCATTTTGCTCCTGACAGCCTCCACAGTTGTGTTTTTCCTGTTCATTGCCAAGGTCCCACCTGCACCCGCCGGAGCGGAGCTTGCTGTAAGGAGCGCTTTGCCCTGCCAGCAGCTCGCAGCACAGCCAGCCCACAGGCTTGCCAGGATCCACACGGGACACGCTTGCTTCCCCATGTGGAGGCTGGCTGCAATTAGGAAGATGTGCTTTCCTCCTCCTCGCCTGCTCTTTAACCGCCGTGCATGAACACAGCGATGGGCTCTTGGCTGACCCAGCCACCCTTCTCCTTTCCCAGCATGGATTTCAGATTTCCAGTGCACTCCTTTTGCTTTCAGATGCTGAACTCTCCCTTCTTCAAAAACTTCGATTCAAGAGCCGCATGTGGGCACATTCCCATGATAACTGGGAGAACACACAGAGAAAAGAGGGTGGAATGAGGCCAGGCAGCTACGTGTGCTTATCTAGGAGGAAAGCAGCGGAAGGAGGGGAATCACACTACTAGCATCCTTGCTAATACCCATTCATCACCAAAAATAAATAAATAAAAACCAGTTTCCTCTGCAAATGGCAGCAGCCAACAAGCTCAGCCACCCCACAGCATAGCAGGACCATTTGCTTTAGCTTGCCACACCACAGCAAAAACAGTAAAGCTTGCCATGATATTCCACAGTCAGGGCTGAAGTAAAACTTAAACTAAAGCTTTTTTTTTTCTTCTGACTCTTTGTACTTGGCCACATCACATCCTTGCAAAGCTGCCCAGCCAATTCATTTGTGCATCAAAGGACAGCTAACATGTCCTTCCCCAAAGGGTCCCTCCTAGCACAGCCAGCGTGAGAGCAGAGGTGACTTGAAAAGCACTAATTAAAAGAAAACTCTACCCAGGGCTTGCAGGCCCCCTGCGGTCGCACACATTTAGAGATGTGTGGGCAGGGGTCCCTCCTCCTCCTTCTCCTCCTTCCCAGAGCTCATGGTTGGGCATTTTCTGACATGATGCAGCCTCGGACCAGGAGCTCCAGGGATGCTGCAGGTGGTGGTTCAAGGTACCCGTACTCTCCAAGGTGTTTCCACCTGAGCCATGAGGGGACGTGGACCTCTCAGTTTTATTATGGGCAAAACACTCAACTTTAAGAGCCACTGAAGTCAACTTTCTGTCCTTCTAATATACACCAAATAAACAAACCGATCGTAGAATAACAAAGAAATATAACCAGCGCCAGAAAAAGTCCTGCAGCCAGCAACTCTCTCCTGCATATTTTATCTTATAATCCACTGCACTAATACTTAACCACCACACCAAGCAGGTGGAAGTTTGAGGGCCATTGAGCACTGTGAATTTTCCCAATGCATCACAATTACCAAAACACCTGTGCTAAATAACTTTGCGCTGAGCCACTGTGAAAATTCACAGAGTGCTCAATAGCCCTTGAAATTTCTCATTTCTAACCGGGGCTGGAGTGGCTGAGCACTCACACATTACACCACAGCACAAAGCAGGTAAGGACACTGGTTCAAGACCTCGTAAAGGCCCCTTTCTCTCCAGCTGGAAGTTATGCTGTCCCTGTGATTTTCAGGCTGCTCCTACTTTGTCTCCGCAATTACACTCGCTTGGAGCTGGGTGAACTCATGTGTGAGCAGACTCCAAACACCATCATGGTCTCCTGTCCCTCCTCCCCTGCCCAGCACAGCTGCCTGTCTCAGGACCTTCTTTTTCCTCTCCCATAGACATGACAGGTGTCCAACTGCACATAAACCCCATGGGGCACAGCAGGCTGATCTCTGTGCTCTCCATCCCATTCTCATGGGGACACTGGAGCAGGACCAAGGGCTCAGCCCAACCCCAGGACACGCAGCAGCTGAGGGCAAGCTTGGCCCTGGGGTGTGCAGAGGCTAGGCAAGGGCAGCTGGGGGCTCTTTAACCATGGTTCAAGACATGAACGACTGCACGCATCCTGCTGCATCCAGCTGGAGAAGGCGCTGAGAGCAGGTTGGAGAGGTTTCAGTCAGCAGAAGCAAGAAGAATGGGAGGTTGATAAACAGCAGGGAACTAGAGGCATTCAATCCATTTAGTCTGTCCCTAGGAAGGTGAAGAGGTGACTTGAGAGTGGTCAGCAAGTGCCTATGCAGAGAGAGGAGTAATAAGATGAGGCTCTTTAATCTGACAGACGAAGGCATCTTGACATCCAGTGGCTGGAAACCAAAGGCATTTCTACAGAGAAATAAAATTGTTCTTGGTGCAGAACAGTTCACGCAATTAATTAACCACTGGAACGATTTACCTGAGGATGCAGCAGATTCTCTGTCACTTCAGCTCTTTCAACTGGACCTCAGTGGGACATTTGGGCTCCACCAGAGCACCTGGGCTCCCAGATGGGGGTGTCATGCAGGGAAGTTGCTCGTGCTTGCTATCAGGGGCTGCTTCTGCATCATCAGTCTAGAACGGGAGATCTTTGGAAGCCAGTGATAACAGCCATTACATACAAATACAGAGTGGAAGGAAAAAACACAGAAGTGAGAAAAATTTGGAAAAAAACAATGCATCTCATCAGATTTCCCTGGCACCTCACAGGGCAGCCCAGGGCTGTGCCCAGCGCCTGTTCGCTACCTGTTTGCTGCTCATAAGAGAGCGGAGCAGGAGAAAACCATCTCCATACAGACAGATGGAGGCTGAGCAAGTCCCCTCCATGTCCCAGCCTTGCTCTTCCCCATGAGGGCTACGAAGTAACTGCACACAGCGACCCATCGTGCTGGGCTGCGGTTTCCATGTGCTGGGCGCTCACCAGCCACTTCCAGCTCATCTGTGGGGAAGCACTTTGGTCTGGCCATGAAGACTAAGTGCTTTCCTAAAGAACCATGCATTTAGCAGCAATGCAACATACAGCAGCATGCAATTGCTCTCACCAAAGGTCCTTTATCCTTGGAACTACAGACTGAAAGCAAAAGTTTGGATTAGAAATGCATGTTAATGAATTGCGCCATTTTTCCACAGGCAAACAAAATTCATCTCCAATTATGTGTGCCCATGTTCTCACTTCTCTGTAGCTTCTCAAGGCAGCCTATAGCCCAACCTCAGCTTCTCAGTACTGTTCACTTGTTGAGAGTAGCCATGATAGTGAAGTCGAACTGCTATAGGCAGCCTGTTGATACAACTGCCATGAACCTGGTTTTCAGAGTTGCTTAACTTGGTCACCTCCAGGTTTGCTGCATCTCTACCAAACTCCAGCTGAAACACAGATTATTTTTTAAGAGGGGACATTTTAGGAGCCTTAGTTTTTTTGTTACTTTTTCTTTTTTTTTTTTTTTGTAATTTAGAAGAAGCGTATTTTGGAGCCCTTGACACAAATTAAAGGTGAATTTCAAAGGTCTCAATTCCAGTGTATTTCAGTGTTTGTCACGTTCAAATATGTTCACTTTAGGTACATTAGCATAGGAATATTGGCATAGAAGCCCAGTTTTCTCACATAGTTTTCTAATAATTAATACCCTAGACTCTTATTATACAATGACATGAAAACATCAATGCAACAATACAAAGTATAATAAAAATTAAAAAAAAAAAAGAGGAACAAGTCTATCATACATTGAAAACAGACAGGAAAGCCAAATCCTCAAACCATCTTAGCCCTGCAAAATTCAGTTGATTTTCACTAGTTTGCTCCAACAGAGGCAGTTTGCTAACTTCACAGTAACATGGCAAGGACCCAGTGCTGGCCTGAATCAGAGCTGAAATCCAGTGGGATCTGTCAAGGAGGCAGGAGAGGGTCAAAAGACTGACAGAACTAAGTTCAGGCTGTCCGGCAGACTTTGAAGGCTCTCATTAACCCTCTTATTTCCATAAGTGATTTATCACACACAGACTCATCAAACCAGGGGGCAGAAGAATCCCTGTTGCTGCTCATCCTTGGACAACAGGATTACCTGACCTCAGTGCTGCCTCACCAGTTGTCAAACAGCTGCCCAAGCAATAGAACTATTTAACCTTTCCAGAGATTTTGGTGTATTTGTTGTTAGCAAACAGAAATAAAATTGCTTTTCTCTGACTACATAAAAAACTTATTTCACTGATTACATGGCTTTTTCTTTTCTCTTCTCTTCTCTTCTCTTCTCTTCTCTTCTCTTCTCTTCTCTTCTCTTCTCTTCTCTTCTCTTCTCTTCTCTTCTCTTCTCTTCTCTTCTCTTCTCTTTTCACAACTTCAAATGGGGGTTGTTGCCATTACCTATCAAATAACCACCCCATTGCAGCTATAGACCACTGTATACTGTCCAGACTTCGCTAAGATGCAGAGACAAGGAACAATCAAGGTCCCATTATAACTATAACAAATCCAAATGACCTGAGCCACTAGGTCAACGTCGATAAAAGTGACTCTCAAATGCATGAACTGGAAGGTTTCCACCGATGCCATTCCCTCTCCAGGAGCGAGAGACCACTCCAAATGTCAGTGGAAGGTTGCTTAGTTTTTAATTGGCGCCTGAGCTTTATCTGGCTGGTTTCTGAATGACTCCCCCCTCCTTTCTGATCAGGAGAGCTTTCAAATCTCACATTGAGGGCTCTCAGGCTCTTTGTTCTTCAAGACATTAAAAACAAAAACAAAAACCCACATCTGCAAACAGTCATGCAGGAAGACAGCCAAAATCCAATCATGAGCATTAACATTTAACTACTGCTGTATGTCACTGTGTGCCTGCATGTCTTGTACAAAGGCAGACACCCTTATGCTCCATGTCCCCTGGAAGTAAGCAAGTACTCATGCTCCATTCATAATTAATGGCCCAGCTTTTCCAAAAGCACTAACAACTGCATCTGTGGAGGACTTGGCCCTAAAGGTTTGGCTTCACCAGACTAATGCTCTGCCTGCAAAATAGCCACCTGGGACACACTGGAGCCAGCCTTTGGCACCTGGACCCCAGATGTATCCAAGCCAGCAACAAACATAACCACACTCATCCTCTGAAACTGATGCTGGCTTTGCCACCCATTTCAAGGGTGGTGGGTTTGGACTTCAAACATTTAGATCTCCAAGGTGCTCAGAGTTGAGGACTGGGACTAAGCCCTCTCAAAGCCTCAAGCAAGCTGAGAGCCCTCAGCACCCCTGCAGAACTGAATTACTACATTATTTCATACCATCTGGAGGACAGACAGACACACAGCAGAGCTGCGCCTGCACTGGGCAGTCAGCATTTCAGCTCTCAGCAGGGCAGCAGCAATGCTCTGGGCAGGTAGGTTGCCACTAATAGGCATTGAAAACCACCTGGAGATGGGATGGTTGGATCTATTTACTTGTTACCCTGCCTATGGAGTGAGATATACCCTGAGTAGATTTGCTTTGATGAGGGAACCAGAGGGAGAGCCTCCCTAAAGCAGCCTCCCTGCTGCCAGAGGATGGCCTCCAGTGAGCTTTTGGCTTTTAAGAGGAGAAAAAACTGTTGTCTAGCTCAGACATGACCTGAAAATAACCCTCCATTCCTCTTCCTGATGGCTTTTATTTGTGCTTTTCTACACACAATAAGACAAACACCCCTCCTGCTCCCTTGCAAAGCTTCTCAAAAAGGAAAAGAAGCTTGGCTGCACTGGGAGGCATGGGGGCTCTCGGCACCTCATGTGCCCTACAAGGACCCTCCATGCCAGGGCCTTGCACAGCAACATGGTAACCACATCCTGCGGCCCAACAGTTGGTACAGAGGGAGGATGGCAGCTGCCCTCAAAGGCAAAGATGGCCTTTAGCTCAGCCAGGGACATCACTCACCACCATCCATCATGCCCCATCTACACCATTTATCCTCCATCACACAACCCATTATAATTCCTTAATGAGATGGGAAGAGAAAAATCAAAAATAAGATATGTCTTACATCCTCCTCAGACCAGCTCTGTGCTCCCAACAGCTACCATCCCCTGGATGCTAAACCTAAAGCAACAAGTTGAAACTGGTCCTGGGACTTGGATATACATTATGACATTAAACTTTTCCATAGCTATGACTGCAAGTTTTACTTGACTTTTCCAACCATGCCACAAAGTTACCCTCAGCAGCAGTGACTGTGCATAGGCATGCCATTTCTTGCAAAAGACTTACCTGTAACCGAAGATTTAGAGGGGAGACCCCTGAAAATAATATCTACAACTTTAGAAATAAAACCTCTTTGTCAAGATGCCCCAAGCAAGTTGAATAGACTTTGATCAAAGTAAAAATACACCCTACTGCCCTTGCTCTGCTTTTACCTCTGTGTTGTCTGTCTCTCATTTTACATGGTCCTTCCTTACTTTGGAGTGATTTGTGAAAACCTCTGAAGGGATGACATGGAAGGAACAAGGCTGGGTAAAGTCCTAGAGTATTTGCCAAACTGACAAAAAAAAACACAGAAGAGAAAACATCAAGCCCAGCCAAGTCAAATATCAATCTACTTTTGTGTGCTTTGTTTCATTAAGTTTACTTTATGACTCATTTGTAACCAACTGCGGTGGATAATGAGTACTTGCATCACAAACCTCTGTGTGCTTAAGAAATCCCTCTCACCACACAGGGAAGGACTGGATAACAACAACAGAGCCCTCTCATTTGAAAAAGCCCTTGGTGGTCCAAGCACGAGTGGAGATCTCTCAAGCAGCACTGAACTGAGAGCTCCAGCAATGAAGCAGTCACGTCACTGCTGAAGCATTCAAGCCCTGTGGAGACAGCCTGTCCCATTGCATTCGAGTCTGCCAAGATGCCCTGAAAGCACATCTCTGAGCACGCAGTGGTTTTTGGGCAGCTGCCTCCCAAGCGGATAGCCCAGGAGATACCCACAGGCAGGTGGGTTGCATGCAGCCAACAGCTCTGAGAGGACACCACCAACCCCATCTTAAAAGTCACATGACAGCAAAGGTCTGAGGCTGCAGAAGTCTGAGCGCCTAACCCATTGATCTTGGTGGTCACCCTTCAGCGCAGGATCAGGTCTAGCTCTGCCAGGGACTATCAAGCCCCTTTCAACCACAGCTCAAGATCTCCAGGCACTGGAAAGACATCCCCTGTGGCAAGCTGCTCACGCTTCAGATGGGATATGTGAGGTGGATGAACATGAAGAGGAAGCAGACAGAGAAGGTGAAAACACTTTAAAACAAAACGAGATTTGTAGATGAGTTCATTTATCATGCAACAGTTAGCCCTTTATACACAGAAATTCCCAATTCTCTCTGGTTTACTTAATTTTCTTTATACTTCACTTATAAGTGGTCCTACAAGGAGTCAGATCAATGCAAAGACATTAGATCTCCCCAAGTTCCTCAAAACTTGACTGATGTGCTATGCCTGTCTCCCTGGCTGTGCCTGTCACCTGCCTCCTTCAGCCAGGACCACGAGACATCTGAGGGAGGCCGGGAGCAGTCGCACCTCCACTCCTGCTGATCACTCCGCTCGCAGGAGCTGCTCCAGTATCGATAACCGCTGTGCTGAAGAGAGCATCTCCCATACGACAGACAGCTAGAAACGAGCTGATCCAGCAGGAAAAAAGCACCCAGGACTGAATTGCAGGCAAGCTGCAGGTGTTCAGATAATTATAAGAGTTTGGCAAACTGTGGGAACAGCACACACTCCTAAAATGACAGCACAGACTTTTATACTTTCATTGCACATCTGTGCATCAGTGTCTCAGCACCCCCTCCCCAGCATTTTGTATGTACAGCAGAGCCACACAAAGCCTTTGGGTGAAGATCCAAATGCTTGGCAAAGAGTAAACAGGATCACAACCCACCCTGCTCTCTTACAGCTCCTGGAGTAGCTGATGAGGATGGGAACGGGTAAGAGGTGACCCTGCAGGGTGTTTCACAGCACCAAGGCCATTACAGAGCCAGGCACTGTGCTGCAGGGAGCCTGCAGCCTGCTCCAGCACGGTCCCCCTGGACACCTCCCGCTCTCTTTGCTTGGCGAATCCCTCGCAGCTGCTTAGGAGATAGAGCACAGCACACATTTTGTACCTTTTGCAAGTTAGCCCTGAGGGAATAAGCAACCAACAGGAGAGGTTTCCACTTCCTCTGACACCCCACCACCACCACCACTTATTTATTTGTTTTTCCCCTGTATTTTCTAACAGTTGTCAGTTTTGCAAGAACTTCAGTGTAACAATATAGATTCTCTTCCACTGCAAGGTCCCTGCAATAAAGCGACATTTATCATAGCCTGTATTTCCCCATCTCTGCTGAAGCAGAATTCTCCTGTGGAAGGCAAAGCCGCACAGGTTTACCAGCTTTCACTTTTCTGTGCATCCTGTTAACACACGTTACAGTTTCCCGCTCATTAATCCTGCAAAGGAGCATTTACAATGTATTTAAAACGCTTTTCCTCCTTTACTAGCTCCCTGCGGTGCCGTCCAGTTCCTGATCTGAAGAGCAATCAATAAATAAGCTCCGCCGTCCACCGGGGTTCCTGGCTACCCAATTAGAACAGCAACCCTCCACATGCTGTTTTATTATATGACGGCAGCAGTCAGCTTTGGCGCGGCTCTCAGTGCCTAACGCTGGTTTTAGATGTTTGTATTTGAGCAACAAAGCCTGGGAAGTCAGCAGGGCTGTTCTCTGCCAAGCTACATAAAAATTCACCGGAGTTTCCATCGCATAGCACTTTCGCCAACCGGTTGCATGGGGGTTGATGGCGGTGTCATCATTTTAATTGCTCAAAACAGTGAATGGGCGGATTTCTGGCTTGTCAAGGACATTGTACGGAAAAAAAGAGACATTGTTAATCTCTCCAAAGCCTAGCTGGTGAGCAGGTCCTTAAAGCAGCTGAACAGTGAACAAAGCGCGCTCAGCAAGCAGGCAGTGAGGGGCAGAGAGACCTGGGCTCAATGGGATGGTGCTGCCAGCTGCTGAGCTCCTCGTGCTGCAAAATAAATAACGTTAAAAACCCCTGGTGAGAGGGAGAGTAAACAAAAGGTGCTGCTCTGCCTCATGTTGTCTTCAGAAAGAGGGGTATGTTTTCTTGGGATACCACAAGTTTACTTTGTGGACACTTGACGTGGCAACAGCAGCACCTGCTTGTGCTAATGGGGTGTCACCACCTGCCTCCATCCAGTGCCTGGCCTGCAGGAGGCAGCGGGCATCCACTGATGCTACCCGTGAAGAGAGCTGCTATGCTGGCCTGGACCAGGCCTGAGGAGGCTGTGGGGAAGCAAGGACCACACAGACAGGCTCTGCCTGCCTCTCCCACAGCCCCAGAGACTCATGCGGTATGGAAGACCTGTGCTGATGAGCACGGAAGCTGGTAGGAATGCAACAGAAGGAGCCACTTTGCAGGTGGCTGAGAAGAGGAATCCCATCTCACCAGACTGCTCCTCATCCCACTATGGAAGGTAGTAAGTTGGAAGAAACAGTTTACCCAACAAATGTGCTGGCAGAGGAACAGGCAGGTTTCCCTGAGGGACAGCAGTGTCCCCATTGTGTCTGGGTCTGCCCTGATGTCACCATTTTCACTGCCACACCAGTCTCCCAAAACGGAGACTTCTGAACTTAAAAATCAGATGCTTGGCAAAAGCCATGGCATGTTCAGATTCCAGCCTGCACCGCACAGCGCCTCATAGGCTACCAACAGGCTCAGCTCCAGCAGGCAGCGAACCCAAATGGCCACCAAAGGCAGAGTCTCTTCCCACAGATGTTCTCAAATGTTGGCTTAAAATGCACTGCCTTGTATTTGAGATGCAGTCTTATAGGGGAAGCCTGTGGGTTTCAGGAGCTCAAGGTCCATCTTCAGCTCTGCTAACCCAGCCTGGACTGGTCCCTGCCTGGTCATTCCCTCTGCAGCCCCCCTCTGAAGCCATCCTCCTTCCATCTGCAACCACCACAGGTTCTCCAGGACAAGGGTTGTTTAATATACACCAATGTCATTGGCAACCAGTAATTGTTTTCAGATTTCAGGTTTGCCTGATTGTCTTAAATAATAATAATGGGACATCAGCAGAACTGGAAGCATCAACTGCCCAGATTGGGAGCAGAAGGGAGAGCATCCTAGTACAGGCATACCCATGACTTGCTGTCGTTGTAAAATGTTTGGATATTTCAGCAGCACAGAGCTCAGACCAGCACCCAGATGGAGGCAGAAGGCAGAGCCATCCCTTTCCTGAGCAGCACATTGCCTTTTGCAAACAGCCTTAAATACTTCTTACCCACAGAA
Organism: Anseranas semipalmata; assembly: GCA_013399115.1. Classification (NCBI taxonomy): domain Eukaryota; kingdom Metazoa; phylum Chordata; class Aves; order Anseriformes; family Anseranatidae; genus Anseranas; species Anseranas semipalmata. The sequence continues at coordinate 691,797 of VXAA01001635.1, forward strand.
ATAAGGGAAGCACATTGGAAATAAAGGGTGAAGGTGGTCACCCAGCAGGGGACAGCATTATCCCAGGTGAGCCTCCTCTGGAAGTACAGCAGGAATCATTACAGAAGTTGCTTGTCCTTATTTAAGCCTCCCCACCTCTACCAGGAGCCCAGCTGACCTGCTGTTACCTGGTGGGTAAGCACAAATACAAGAGACTCATTACCCTGAGCTAAGGCACTTCAGGTCACTATGCTTCCTAGGAAGTGAAATGACAGAAGAATCCCATTTTCCTGTTTCCTGAGAGCAGCAGCCATTCTGCACACCCATAAAGCAGATCTCTGAGCTATTTGCCCTATACAATGAATAGCCAGCCCTAACTAGCTGCCAGCTTAACACCAGCAAAGATGTTCTATTCTTTCTTCAGTCCTATTTTTAAGCAGTTACACAAAGAGAAAAGACACAGGGGACTTAAATGTGTGGGAAGTCTTCAAGACAGAACACATTTCTTCCACCTGCATTTTGCAGATAACACTCTAAATTTCCTTTAAAAAAAAAAAGTACTCCCATTCATTTTTCTGTTGTACTACTCGCCCAGTGAATGGGACATTGGCAGAGACCAGGCAGAGCTGCAGATACCTCCAACAGGTGGCTAGAGCATCCTCCAGTGAGGGTCTCTGTTCAACAGCTGCTCTCCAGCACCTTTGCATCCTTCTCTTAAGCAACCGAGTGCTTCCTCCTGGTCTTGCTCTGGAGTGCTGAGCCCTCAGGTGATGCACATCACACTTGATTTGTCTCCATTAGCGGCCTGGCTACTTCTAATAGATGCTTGATTTTTTTTTATTTTTATTTTTTCCAAGTCACAGAGCAGTCAGATTGGCAGCAGCAGCCAAGTAACAGTCCCAGAAAGTTTAGTGGTAAATGGGCACAGAGGAGGTAATTAAACTAAAGGGAGTCCCTGCAGAGTAGAGACATGCCGGAGAACCAGGCAACCCCATCAAAACTGCTTCTTCTATCAGCCAAAGACCTGTCCAGAGGATAAGGGAAATGGCTCTGAATCTTTTGCAGGAAAGCCACGTGCAGCTGTAAGGAAGGACAGCTGCCCTCCTCAGGTGGCATTTTAAACAGGGAGACCTGTGTAGGCCTTTTCCCCACAATCTCTGTACTCTATGATAGTGATTTGCTACATTTTCACCTGAGACAAGGCTGATCTCCAGGCCAAACACCGGTGCCAGGACATGACACCCCGCAGGGACATTGCATAGCTCTTTGCCAGGGCCCTTTCACACCTCCCTGGGAAGCAGCTGGTGCCACCCACGCCTAAGAGAGGCTCCCAGAGGGGATGAATCACTGGTTTGATTAAGTCTGGCAATTCCTACTGTGTTGGACCACAGCAGAGACATGCACTGGACCCAGAAGATGTATAGCAAAGGCCAGGCATGGAGCTTGGGCTACATCACACCAGAGGTTTGCAGGGTGCACTCATCTTGCTGTCCCAATCAGCGATGGGGCATGCCAACAAGCTTCTGACAAGAGAGGTCTCCCAGATTAGTAAGAAGGCACCAGTCCCCTGTGAGGTGGCCCAAGGACCACCCCACCCCTGCTGTTGCAAACAAAAGCTGGAAAGTAACTGAACAGAACTGTGTGCCGCGGGACTGCATCTCCCCAGCACTGCCAACACGGGGCTTGGGTTGGGTCTGGAGACCCGAAACCCTGCACTTCCCAAACTCCTCTCCATGCTGCTGCAGCACCTGAAACTCTCGCAGCAGCCGAGCGTGGTGGCAACGCCAAGGACTGGCATGGGGTTGGCCCTGATGCTGTGCAAGGGATTAAATAAATGCATAAGCGCTGTGCTGGGAAAAGCCTTGAGTACTGTTTTCCTCTGCATCTCCCCACCCTGTGTTAAGCCCAAGCCCCATGCAACTGAATCTTTGCTGAACGGAGCCCTGAATAAATAAATCAATCATTCTCCAGCGTGCCCCAGTGCACTATCCGTCACTGCCCGCTGAGCTGCCATTTCCACTTCCCCTGGCCTCTCCCTCATAGGCTCTTATTGACATTTAATGGTGATCGGTGCAGGTGGCTGTCCCGGGGGCTCTGCAGCCCAGCAGGCAGCACCCCACAGCGCTGCGCACCATCAGGAGCCCACAGCCGCAGGGCTGCACGCTGCGCTAATGACCACGACAAATCACTGGTGATGCTCAGCTGGTTTGCACCAAGCTGCTCTGATGCTCCTGGGTGATACAAGAGGCACTGTGTCAGCTACAGGGAAACATCAGTCATCCCTAGTCCACAAATGCCAACCAAACCCCTCGTCCCCACATCCCCTGCCTGCAATGCAGCTGTGAAAGGCAATATTACTGCACACTGCTGCGACCACCTGCCTGTGCTGAGCTGAGAAGGGTGAAGGAAAGAAGAGAGTGCTTATCCCCATGCAGAGGGACACAGAGGTACCTCTGTAGAGACCAAGCCACCCTGTAAGACCACTTCATCCATGACCCACAGGTTGCAGACAACCTTCATAAAGAATTAAGCCACATGCATGGGAATGCTGGCATTTTCCCCCCTTTCCCATACATGAATTTCAATTCAAGTTACCAGCGCAGAGACCTCAGCATCCAAATAGTCACGCCTGGAGCTCACTCTGGGTCTATGAGTGTTTCCAAGACAGAGAGGAGAGCACAGCCCTTCACAGGAGAGAGAAGAATATTTGGCCAAGCTCCCAGTATTTCACTGGACACAGCAAGGAACAATCCAGGGAGATGTGTTTTGTGGCTTTTTTTCTAATGAGGTCAGGCCTCAAGGTATTTTAGCTGGATTAAGGGTCTGCAATCACATGCCTGGGCTTTGGTTTTCATGAGCTGCTGTCTGCTGTACAGGGCCTGAGGCCAAATCTATCATTGACATACCGGAGCTTCACTTCTTGTGCAATTAGCTCAAAATTTCTGGAACAGCACGGATGGCCTCGTCAGCGGGAGGCCTTTACATACAGCATTAACCTGACCTGGGCTCTGAAGGGCTGGGTGATGGGAGCCACTGCTTTGGGCTGCCCAGGGACCTGGCCCTGGGAGCCCCCAACAGGGTTTTGGTGTCAGCTGCTGAGTGAGTGCCCCAGGCTCGGAAATGTCCCCCAGGATGAAGGGAGGCTACTGTGGGAGGACTGGGGACACTGCCACGCTATGAAGGCAGGTGGGTCCTCTTCTCCCTGCCCTGTGAAGGTTTCTGCCCCAGGGTGAACCCAAGTGAGAAGCACAAGGGAAACACAAACCCTGAGCGCTCAAGAAGGAGAAGGGAAAAGGACACCTGAGCTTCGGTTTGAGATGGGAGATGGGGGTGAGAGGCATCCTCTGAGAGGGATTTAAAGGACACAAACTGCAAACACCCAAGAGAAATTTAAGCTCCCATCAGTCTGCTCAGTCTGAGAGGGCATTGTCTGCTCTAAAAATCCCTGGGAGAAGCAAACTGGGGAGGGGCACAAAGAAAACTGCTGGTGAAACAGGCACACCATAGACAAGGTGTGAAAACCTGCGCGGCCCCAAAAGCAGCTCTCATCTTCCCCTGCCAACCCGCTCCCTCTGCAAAAATCTGTGTCACAGGACTGTGAAATGCGGTGTTCTGTGTGAAGTTTTCAGAGTTGAAAACAAAACAGCTTTCATGGAGGAAAGCTGCTTTAAAGGTAAGAGATGACTCAAAGGCTGACATATCCTCACTGCCTGCTGAGGAGCTCCAAGGGGAACCCCGATGGAGGAACTCACCGCATACTGAAGTGCACCGAGCTGCGCCCGCAGCGCCGCCTGTGCAAAACACGCTCCACATCACAGGGTAACCTTTAGGGGAATAGCTTTGAACATCCAGAATTAGACATTGCTATTAGACATTACAAGAGAAGAGATGCTGGCTTTTAATGTTGCTCCCACCCTGGGACTGGTTTGCACAGGTAGGAAGGAATGTCATGTTTGTTTGCATTACTCACCAGGAGAGAAGATGTCAAGAGCATCCACAGATAGCACATTTCTGCCTTTCAAGGGTGTGCGTCAGCCTTCACTGAACTCCAGACAAAACTCCAGACAACATACAGGACATACATGCAGCATCTGGGCAGAGCTACTGCCTGTTGGTTTGCTAGACTGCAAGATCTTGATCAAGTTCATTTTCATAGGAAAACATTAAAAATCTGAATTTGAGTGCTAGAGGTAAGTTGTGATGGTAGGGGACAACTGACTTTACATATCTACCTGGAAACTTCCTATCCGTACACCTCTGCCCCATGCAGGATAACCTCTGCAGCAGCTATCTTAACGGTAACAACAGAAAGCAGAGCCTCTTTCCAGGAGATAAATCCAGGTTTGTTCCATAAAGATGGGGCATGGTAGCAAATTTTAATCACAGCACCGGTTTCAAAGGTATGACCTGCTGGCAGACAGCTCCATGGTCACTGAACAGTGCTCTTCTCCATAAATGCTTATGTAAGAAAAAAGGCTGAAACAAAGGTACTGATTGACCCAAAATCAAAGCATCCACACCTCCATTCATTTACATATCACACTGGAGGCAAAGGTTGTGCCTTATTTGACAGAGTCAGAAAGAGAAACTTAGCAGAAAAGGAAAAAGCTTTACAAGTATGCCAAATTATCAGACTGCCAAGGAATAAAACCTTGTCATATATCATTTGTGCACTACATACAGGCTTCAGACTTCTGTATCCTCTTCCTCCCTTACTCAGATCTCAGAGCTGTTTGCAAACATAAATGAATAAAACCTCTCACCTCCCATGAAGCAGGTGATTTGTTTTTATTAATACATAAATGAAAGAGGAAATTAATTAAGGAATAGAAAGGGCAAGAGGCCCAAGATCACACAGCAAGAGCGCTTTAATCACAGTATTCTGGCCACTTAGGAGTAGCACTTGCATGTTAATGCCTTCCTGCTCTCCAGCAAGCATTTGCGATGGACCACGTTTCCCAGACTAAAGACTTCTCAGGTCCCAGCTAGCTCTGCGGCTTTGTTCCCATCAGGGACATGGAGTTTTTCTTCACATTCACACCATTGCACCTCTGTCCTCTGGTTTAATTATTATTTATGCTGAATATAAATAGCAAAGGAGATGATCCTAAGATGAATAATGAAAAGGCAACGAGAGACAAAAAAAAAAAAAAAGAAAAAAGAAAAAGAAAAAGAAAAAACTGCTCCAGTCAGCTAGTATCCTACCTGCTTTATATTAAATACGTCTTAGTGCTGGGTCTCTGCATACCAGAGGAGGAAGGGTGAGTTTTAGGGCCATTGCACAATATGAACTTCCCTAATGTATCACAGTTACAGAATCTCCCGTGCCAAATAACTTTGTGCTGATCCACAGTGGAAATTCACAGTGTTCAACAGCCCTTGAAATTTCTAATTTGTACGTTCCCACAGAGGAGCGGTGCAGTGGGTGCATTTCTGGCTCCTGTGCTGCACATTGGACATGGGATCAGGCACTCTCTGGAGCCTGACCACACTCCCTGAAATTTGTGGCACCATTTAATTATTAAGCGAGGCATAGCTATCTGCTTCTCCATTTGCATCTAGCACTTTTAACGACAAGAAAATACATCCTTTTTTAAATGCTAACCTAGTAAGTGGTATTAGGAAAAGTGAGAGCTATTACACGTGCAAATTTCCGAGCAATTAGTCATGGAGGCAGGAGCACAGACACAAGATTAACTCTCGAGCCTCCGTTCCCTTCTGCTGCCCTGCAGCAGCCAGCAGTTTGGCACGGACCCAGGAGGCGAAGGCAGCGCTCATGTGCCAGTTGGATTCCCAGCGCCCACCACCCCATCAGCAAGCGCGATGCCCCTCGGTCAGCACCTCCTACAGCTCGGCAAGGCTCCGCACCTGGCAGGGGCTGCCAGGGACTGGCCACCGGGCAGGACTCAGAACATTTTTAGGTATAAAGAAACAAGAGTTTTCTATCTCTATTAACCTGCAAACAACACGATCCTACTGAAGAAATATAGCTCCTGTGGATAAAATACTAAGTGTGTGTAGAAAGGGAACACTAACAGCTAAATTCTGCTCATGTGAAGATTTCTTCCCCCGACAGTGCTATTCTAGATGCATCACTGCATATTTGCAGTGGAAGATGAAAATACTTCTGGCATTAAAGATAGTGACATTCTTAATTTATCTCACATGTGGGAAGGTGTGTGTGGGAGGAGTGTGAGCAACTCTCAGGAATACGTCCTACGTAGATTAATAAAGAAGAATACACATTTCCCCTAGGATTTTTTTTTAATAAACCTCAAAATTGTAATAGAAGATTCTTTGCAAGAGTTTAGAAAAAAATAAACCAAGGGAAAGAAATCTGATTCTGTGTTCCATCTTGTAGGGTTTTCGACTAGTGTATATATAGAGAGATGAAATTATAAAAAATGGAATCCAAATGATTCTGCTTCTATAATACTCTTGAGCGCTTACTCAAGTCTGCTCTCTGATCTGAGTATCTTTAGATTTTGGATTATTCCCAATTTTCAACAAGTCTGTGGCCACAGCTGTGTTGTGACAGCACATACCTGTGACTGAGGAGCCCCCAGACTGTGCCTCCACTCCTCAGAGGGGAGCAGGGCCGGGGAGGACCCACTGCCCCGGGGCGTTCCTGCCAGACCCCACAAGGAGCCCAGCCTCCTGCGGGGACAAGGAGCACTGTTTGATACGAACTTCCCAGGCCACCTCTGCCAGATGCTCTTTTCTTGTCTATGCTACACCCTGCTCTGCAGCCACGCAGGCTGCCCCACATGGAGAGGACGAGGACCTCAAGCAGCTTTCCTCGTGGCAAATTGCAGGGGAAGGGTGCCAAGGGCACAGACTGGTTCAGATCTGCCCCAGGACATGAGAGCTACAAACCAACTATTTTCCTCTGGCTGACAATACATTAGCAAACCTATTCTTCTTGCTCGTAGATGCTCACAGAAGACCTAAAGACAGTCTGTTATTGTCAACAGAAAATGCAATTCGCTTCCCTAAAAATATCAGGAACGCAGGCTATGGAGAGTTTGTTTTTCCCTAGTAATGCAATTTTTCATTATTGCCCTGGATTAAAATTAAATTGCTAACATAAGGACAAGCAGATGAATCCATGGTTATGATAGCATAGAAAAATGTCAATACAATGCTTGTACACTGTATGCTTCTTCAGTATTTAAAGATTCTTATCTCTAGAATAATATAAACTGAAACACATTGTGAGGCTCTCACACTATTAAATGAAACAAGGCTGCTTCTGTTGCTTCCCTTCCGCGTGCTGACTTCAGACAGGCAGTATATGACATTTGGAAAGGAAGTTTCAAGACTGCTTTCTGGGTTTGCCCGCACAGGGAGCCAGCATAGTTATTGTTCAAAACGAGAATGGGGCTGTGTTCTTGTGCCTGCAAACCCAACGGCAACGTTGGCAAAGTACTGATAAAAATGCTAGAATTGTTTATCAACCCTAAGCAAAATAAGCCCGTTCCAAACCTGGACTTGCAGCATCTTTGCAGCAGGGGCAATGTCAATTTTTTGGTAAGAGGAAAAAAAGCAACTCAAGCTCTGACATATTTAGCAAAACAATAATGACTTAGGGCATCAAAGGAATTGCATAATTTCCAATTCCATTAAGAACATAAAGGTAACTGAGAAGCAAACTGCTGTTTCAGAAGGGGACAGACTCATGTGTTCTTCCAAGATGCTTTATAAAGACGACCTTTGCTCTGTAAGTATCTTTTCTCTTCCCATGGCGGCAGGATGTGCTGAGATTGCAGCCAAACTATACTGAATTTAACTGAATCCCACTGCCCCACACCTTCCCCCAGACCAGGAGCTGGCCCTGACCACTCCGCCCCTGTCCTGGAAAGCTCCTTTACAAACCCTACTTCTGCCCGAGTCAGCATCCTCCTCGGTTTTCTGTTTTAGCAGTAGAATAGTCATTTAATTTGCAAAATGTATATTTTTGCACTTCTTTCAAAGTAGTTTCATCACTAAGCCCTAAAGAAATACATGGGAACAGTGATTGACAGAAGAAGGTTACCAGCAACAATCATTTTGAACCAGCTAACTGAGAAGCACTTTTGATGGCAATGACACACTTGCTGATAATTTCCTTTCTTCTTAGGCACTATTTTCCTGGGGATTATTCACTGCACTCTGCACAGATTCACTTTCCCAGTGGGACCACTGGCCGTACGGACACTCGGCAGTCCCTGAGAGAGAACTACCATGACAGCAGGATTAAAGCCTGTGAAGCTGCATGAAATCAGCCTCTCAAGTCTCTGAACTCAGTGCAAAGCCCGTATTGCACACACCGCAAATGGCCCTGCTAGCCCTTAGGCTCTCTCAGGAGATCAGAAGGGAAACCATGGCTTTGTTCTAGCAAAGGCGTAAAGGGCTTCAGAAGTCACAATACCAAAGGGCTCTGCAGGCACGGGCCAGAGTGCAGCATTTTGTTATCCAGTCTCACCTTGTTGGAAACACGCTGTTGGCTTCTAAGGAAAAAGGATAGAAATTAGGTTTATTTCTGTAGACTCAGTTCTTGATTTCTTTACTTTCTGTCCAACTGTTGAGGCTCATGCTTTTATATATCACCACCTGGAAAATATTAATCTGAAATTATATGGACAAAAAATATCACTTTTTGTTGTTGTTGTTGTTGGAGTCTCGGGGGAACATGAAATGAAGAAATAATTCTGGACAATTTCTGCTCTTTCTGTAATGAAAAAAGTAAATGGAATTATCAAAGTGACACCTCCATCAATTTAGAATTAAGGAATCGACTTTTCTTGTCTCAAGTCAGAAAACTGAAAAAAAAAAAAAAAATCTGACAACCCCAGTTTAGAAAACTTCCACAGGAAAAGCAGCTACTTCATTCCTCAGTGCAGCTTTTTAGTGTATAAGAAACAATATATTATACAAACTAATATGCCTGCTGAGTTATGCTCTATTTTACATTATTCATGCCTCACTTTTCCTTTCTGTTCTTTCACTAATTGAGCTTCTGTCCTTCCTTATTTGTACAACAGTGTCTCAGGGGATCCTCTTGTTCTCTTTACAAAAATATAACTTAAGTGCTCCCATAAAATAATTATGCCTTTGTATTAACTTGTATTAATAGGTGTGCTGTAACTGCATAGCTGGATCATTTAAATACACTGGAGAAGACACGTGGAGTACATAGAAAGCTTGTGTAGTGTTTACATAGTCTTCCCACATATGTTGCCAAAACAGCATTGCTACAAGTCCTGTGATGTACTAAACAAAAACAAATTTGAGCACCAACAACAGCAAACCTCAGTACGGAAATGCAAGTGTCATTTACCATAAATCATATGTCTGAGATCTTCAAAAGAAGCCACTTTCCTATAGGATCCTGATGTCACTGAGTCGCCCGTCAGGATACGATGCTCCCTGCAGGAGAGCTGGAGCATTGATGCACCACAATTATGCTTGACGAGCCTCCACCACCTGCCACATGCAAAACTCAGGCAGGTTAGAAATGAAGGCTCTGTCCTGCAAGCAGCCATGCAAAAGCTCGGCCATACCATGCAGGTCCTGACAAGTGAAGGAAACTGCCTCTGAGAGTAAAATTAATTGCGCGAGCTGGAATTTATTGGCTCAGGTCTTTACATCCTGATTACAATTAACAGCGTGTTTATCTCCGTTTTTATACTTCATCTATGTGCTTGGTGTTTACAAGACCCTGGCCCTCAGCCCCCACCCCGCCGTGCTGCCACCGCCCCAGGCTGCTGCCAGCGGGCTCCTGCTGCAGGGCAGAGGTGCTGCGGGGGCAGCAAGGGGTACCTCAGAATCCACGTGGATGCCATGCTCGTTCCCGTTCCCTCTGCAGCCGGCCTCATCTGATGCTTTACTTGCAAATGAAAGCAAAGAGATGCGATCACAGTGACAGACTACAGGGTTTCGCTATGCAAAGTACGCTGTTTACAGCTGCTACCATTGAATTTTAAACTAATAACCAGAGACACAGCATCTTCTCAAGCAAACAGAAAATACCTTTATGCTAATTTCCCAATCCCTCCTTGGCAACTCTGCAAGGAACGCACCGCGGCTTTCTGCAGGGGCTGTGGCGGGCAGGCTGCAGGTGGCTCGCAGGGGCACGTGCGGTGCCGCAGCAGGGCTGGCCCTGGTGCTCACTGCGCCGCATGCGTCCCTTGAAGCTCCTTCGTGGGGCACGCTTCCGCGGCGTGCTCCTCGGGCTGCACTGCTCTGCGTGTTGCAAGCCAGTGGTCTGGTTCCTAAATTGGTTCTTTATGTGTTTCGGCACCTGACTTACACGTGGCACATCCAGGGAAGCTGTATTACACCTCACATTAGCACTGTAAGGAAAGGAATATATATATTATACATATATACATGCGCACTGTCTTGTTTTTTCTAAAGTTTGTCAGATCGCTACATTATAACAGAGAGGCTATTAGAGACAGGTTTAGTTAGCTGTGCATCATTTCACACCTTCATTACACTCTTTACCAGGAAAATGGATTGCTTTTGAGCCTCTCTCCATTCTCATTAAACTTCCACTCTTGTGAGGTGTCAGTATTGCAAAATGCCTAATACAGCCAGTTAATTATAACACCGCTCCCTGCCTTAGCCTTTTCAATTACCCGTATTTCCACTGGCTGAAGCAGCCAAGCTCCCACTTTGGGTTACCCAGACCAAAGCTAACAAGGGAGACCAAGGGGTGTCCAGCGGACAGAGGAAAACATGCCCACACCTGACCTGGGAGAAAATGAGAAAGCTCCCCACCAGCAGGACATGGCATTTCTCAGAACTTGGAATGGGAAGTCCATGCTTAGGCAAGGCTGGAGGACGGAGGTGCCACGTGGCTTTCAACCTTTGCTAATGCTGGTAACTGCAAGTCAGACACTACAAACCTTATTAAAGAAGCCATCCTTGGAGCTGCTCTGGGTAGTAGCAGTACTTATCAGAACAAGAATTGGCAGAAATTAGCCTGAAATCACATAAATGACTATAATTTCCTCTTCGGGACACAAGCTGTCTGATAGCTACGAGTTAATTCTCTCCTTGAGAACTGTCGCATTCTTGCACGTATGGTGAGACCTGCAAAAACACAGGCTGGTGGCAGCTCCCAGGGACCAAACACTGGAAGTCTCCTTCTAGTCCAGCCAGGCCACTTCTATCTCCCTTCTGCATGTGGGAAGACAGGGGAGAGCCCAGCCAAATGTCCCCAGTACTCACCCAGAACAAACTGCTCCCATGTCCCTTGAGTATCTGATGATACAGTATTTTACAGCCGACAGCAAGCTTTCTGAGGTTTCTTGGTAGCATGGATACTTTGGTGATGGGGAAGCCTGATGTTTCCTCAGACATTGCTTTACAGCTGGATGCAGAGGTCTGACCAACCGCTCTGACTCCCAGCACTGAGCCCCCTTCAAGCTGACACCAGCCTGCTCAAAGAAGTCTTGATTTAAAGTTTCTCAGAGCAGCAGACCCACTTGGACTCGAAGCAGGACTTTCTACGGATAAACTACCCTCCTACTTCGCAGGCATTGTGTATGCCCACAAAAAGGACACTACTCTTTTTAGCTCTTTTCTCTCACTACAAAAACAAAGCAACTGAGGATTTCCCAAGTAACACCTTGCTGTACAAATGAATATTTCATTTTCAACAGGAAACAGTTTTCAATGTATTTATGAAGAAAGCATCATTGCTGTAAAGGAACACCACATTCTGGCAGAGGCATCCCAAACAGAACTGAGAAAGCCATCTCCCTGATGAGGGATCAGAAGATCAAAGTTGTGTTTTATTAGTTGTATAAAAAGTATCTTTAGCTCTCAGCTGAAAGGAAAAATTTGCATTTAAATAGAAAGATTAATAATTGCAATACACAGAGCCCACACTGAATAATTTTTGTAACAGAAAATAATTCATATTGTTTTATATAAACTGTGCACCTTAAGTCAAGCTACGAAAAATGATAATCGTAATATTTTACAGACCAATTTTAATATAATACAGCTTTGTTACATTATTATTCTCCATTGTAAATAATGCATGTCTGGAGCTTTGGGAAAGGCTGGATTTAAAATACTCATCTCTGAAAATTCAATAGGGCGTGTGCTTTTTGGTGTGTTTACACTATGCATGAGTTTTACTTATTAAAGTAAAAAAGTGAATTGGAACAAACCTCCCTCCTAACACAAAGACAGACCAGGAGGTGATGCAATGGAGAGCTTATTTAATTATTTTGGAAAGAAATATTTTCTTCTAGAACATGCAAATTTGGATTCACTCGAGTATTTTGAAATGCTATCAAACTGTTGAGTTGTTTTGGTCAGGTCAAAAAAACCCTGATCTTTAAACCTAAAAAAAAAAATGTCCATTTTGACATTCTTTTAGCATTTGGGGGTGCACCTTTTGAAATCTAATTTCAAAATAAAATTACTTACAACTACATCTTTTAAAAACTGACTCCTATCTACAGCAAAACAGCCCCCCTTTTCCATTTCATTCTAACCAAGCCTTTAAAAAAATAATAAGATATTGATGTTTCAGAGAAAACTTCCAAAAAATCCTTTTGGATCAACCTGAAGCATTTCCCATGTGTGTGTGATTTGCCTTAGGGAATGGGTTATTTGCCTCGCTCTGAGGAGCTCAGCTGGGAGCAGGGGTTATATCCGCGGGTCATACGTCCGGGATGCTCTCCCGTAGCTGCCCCGGGAGGGCTGCGGTACCTCCAGGGCACCAGGGCTGCAATTTCTTCCTGCAATGCCTTTGCTTTCCTCTCCTCACCTAGCATTAGCAGAGTCCTACCACCTTGCTCCTGCCTTGGCTCCTGGGACAGTTCCTGCGCCCTGCGGGCAGCTTGCTGACACTAAAGGGCAGCTGGGGGCAGACAACTCGGCAGTCGGCCACCTTGACTGCGAAGGAGACCGGCTACTGCTGAAAGCGCTGCAAACTGCTGCCCACAGAAGGCAAGGGGCGATTTCCTCGCCAGCCCCACCACGAGAGGCAGAGCCTGCTTCCTGCTGCGGTGTGAGCGTGGAGCGGGGAACTTGCAGCGTTCGATTTGTTGTTTCTTCATGTATTCCAGTCCTCACCCAGAAAAACCTTTTAATTAGAGAAGGATCAGAAGGGAGCTGCCCGGCGTTCCCCCAGTGCCACAAAGATAATAGAAGCACAGCCCCTTACTCTTCTCGAAGCCGCCAGCACCACTAATTACCCTCCCAAAATTCAGCTCAGGTTCCTCTCGCTGCTCATTTAATCTCCGTCACTCTTGCTGCCTCCCATTTCATCCCGCAAGCGCCGAGCAACGGGCACAGACACAATCAAGCAAGTTTGGAAGAGCTGCTGCTGGCGTTCAGCGGAGAGCCCAGCGCTCCTCGGAATGAGGGCTCAGCCGCAGACAATCAGGAGAAGATGCGCAGATGCTTGAAAACCCGGCGTGTGTCCATTAGAGAGCACAGCTCTCTCCGGGCTGTAATGCATCTGGACTCCAGAGGCTGCAGCTTTGCTGTCACCGTGATGTGTGCTACTTTCCAGCAGCAGCGCTGGGCTGTTAGGTTGGATGCCAGTGCAGGGACGGAGATGTCCCTCCTCACCTCCTCACCCTGGTGCCACCACATGCCCAAAGCCACAGCCTGGGTGCCACCAGCAGGGACCCACCAGCAAAGCTGGGAGCTCCTAGGGACTAGCCGTCCATCACTAATTACAGAGCCAGCATAAACCAAAGGTGTGCAGGGAGCCACATAACCTGAGAAATGCTGTACAGATCCTGATGCATCAAAAGCATAATTAAAAAAATCCCTTTTAACAGTCAAAGCAACACCAAGTAGAGGAGACCATATGGCAGCTAACGAGGATGAGCCCTGAAATCAGCAGCAGCCCACCTGGACAACAGGGGTGATTTGGGTAACCAAAAACCTACTGGTACCGGTACCAGCTCCTCCTGGCCTACCCATGCCATTCCCGCACCAGGCAGGTCGCAGCGGTGCAGTAGGCTGCTGGGCTCATAAAGCAGCTGGCCCCATGTGCAGACACAGCTGGAATTACAGCACCCATCGCCTGCCTCAGGACCTAATGGTGCTAGCTAGCACGAGCCAAGCCATAGCATATACTCTGGAAAAAAAAAAAAGAAAAGGAAAGAAAAAGAAAAAAGAAAAAAAGAAAGAAAAAAAAAGATGGTGCTTGAGTAGGAATTAATGTTACAAATTGCCCGTTGTCAGAAAAGGATTTGGAGCATCTCCGCTGCAGCAGGGCTGGTTTAGGGACCATCGGGGCAGTGCTGGGGCCGAGCTGAGAGGCAAGTCACCCACACACGAAAGGGGGTTGGGCACGTTCCTTCCACCCAGCCTCCTCACCAGGTTCAAAGCTTGCTCTTACCCCTGCTCCCATGAGGTGATGCAGCTTTCAGAGATTCATAGGAGTTCATTAGCACGAAGCCAAGGCCATGGAGAGGTGATTTCTGCTCCACGGATGATGCCAGCATGGGACTGGTGAGGATGACAGGCAACTGGTTTAGACCCCAGTTCTTAACAGCAAGATCTCAGCATGCCGCCATTTACACCCCATGCTCCTGCGACAGAAATGGGCTTTGAAAGGCCGTGAGCATGGATTTAGGGGTGCTGCTGAAAGCTTTCCATCTTCCACAGCCATAGAGTCGATCCCTGTGGCAGCAGGAGCAAGTTATCAGTAAGGATGGCAGAGAGACTGCCTACCCCCACCATTTTAATTTTACTATTTACCCTCAGATTTAATATGAGATTTCAAAAGATAAACTGTGTAGATGAAGCTGGCCAGGGTAACCTATTTGGGGCCATAAATGGTCTTAACAGGTTAGAGTCACTCATTGGAATTTTGTTTGGGGCAAAATATTTTCACTCCTCCTTTGGTTCTGATGTGAATGTCTCATGGTCCTGCTCTGCAAACTGAAGCAATCCCCAGAAACAGCAAGGGAGAAAGAGACAGTTTGGGAGCAGAAGCCATTTGTGCATGTCTAGGAGCTGCAAGACCAATTCCAGGCCCAGGAGTTTCTGCTGGGCTCCTCAAAGACTTTGGACCTGAGCCCTGAGTCACCCAGCGCTCTCCTCCCAGCTTGGCTGACCTTGATCCCTATGAAGATCACCCACCCAGTTCAGCTGCGGGGTGCTTTTCGCACCAAGCCCTTCTTAGCAAAAAGCACAAGCAAGGAGAAACAGAAATCCCTCAGACCTGGGCCTTTAGGCTTGCTGAAGCACAGGATTGCTTCATACCCATCTCTCAAACTCAGGAAGGTGGGGAGGGATGTTGGATGCTACTTCTTCCAAAAGAGAGGCATGAAAATGGGAGGACTGCTCTGCTGTCCATGGCCACCTCTCTGCAAGGTGTGAAGAGCAACCCTGCCTTCAGGAAATGTCGCACCTCCGGGTAGTTTTGCAGAAATGTGTAGTCTAGTCACTTTTTTCACCATATTCAGGGACCAAAGCTTGATCAAATATTTTCTATTTAAAACAGCAACAAAAGCAAACAAGTTTTGTAAAGACTAATTTTCTTGCACACAATGTCAGTTAACATTACAATATTTTGTCATATATTCCTTAGCTGCTCAATGTAACTTCTTGAGCTTCTGAATGCAAATATTTCCTGTCAAGGAGAAGGATAAGACCACGTGATTTTTTATCTCAGTTATACATTCACATATCACATACCCGAAGTTAACAAGTGACTCTCTTGTGTAAAGCAGTTTTCTACTTCCTGTGCATCCAAAATAGCAGCTATGAAAATTCTCATCTATTATACAGTAAGATAGTTTGCTGCCTTTATTTTTCTGACCACATGTGTATTGTTCAAGCAGAGGACAGAGTCTTTTATGCTATCATCCTGCTGTCTGGAAATCTCATTCTGCAATCTCTGCTTTTTCATTGCCATTTTCAGATGTTTAATGAAGCAACACATGGATATGAGATGCCCCTGTTATTTCTTCTGCCCAGCCTCTATCGTTTTCAATCTCAGAACTATAGAGTAAATGGAAATAAAGTTACCAGCCCTGTTTTGCACTTCCTCAGCAAAACTCCCACTGGAGTTGATGAGAAATGTGCATAAGGTACACACAGCAGGTTTAAGTCCCCTTTTTTCCGCATTGCCTGAGTCGAAGAACAGAAAAGGAACATATTCATTGTTCATAGGCCTCACGTGCCTTTTAATCAAATATTGCCATTAGTAAAGGGTGCTTTCCAAATGAACAATCTACATTCATACTCTGCCATTGCCACTCCTTCACCCTGTTGCTCTCCCCTTTGGGACCTCACGTTAGTACGACCAAAAGTACAAGACATCAATATGCCATGCTCTTCTGCATGCAGGTGGGGATTTGCCCAAGAAAGCTGTGCAGAAAGCTGATTTCTCACCATCTCCAGCTCAGAGGTGCACCACTGACCTTTTCTTCCCGCATAGCCATTTCAAATGACAGGAACGATCAGGCTTCAATGCTGAAGGTCAGTCACATCAACCTTGTCCATTTCCTATTTGTGTACAAGTTCACACGCATCCTTCCGCTCGCCAGAATCACGCTCAGCCCACTGGTTCGCAAGAGCATACATTAGTGGGAATTTTAATGAGTTGAACTCGTGTTGAACTTCCTTCTTTAGCTGCTATTTTAGTGATTTGTTGACTCTCTAAGGCTCATTCAGGACTTTTTTTTTAGCCTTGACAGAGTAGATAGAGTAGGCATAGATTTTATGTGCCAACTCTTCTGTATTTTTGGCACTCCTCTTGTCACATAGCAGGTCAGTGAAATAAAAGTTCAAGCAACAGAGGATGCCTCCTGCGTATATCTGTGGTGTCTCAAAGTAGCCTAAACTAATCTCTCCCTCTCTTCCCCACTAGTAGTGATGTTAAGCTGGAGCAACAGCTGAGGATGCTTTAACTGCCACACAGAATCTTAATAAGATCTGCTTACATTTACATTGTGCATTTCAGGCCGGCTGGCTCAGTTTCCTTAGCCACAGCCTCACAAAGAAGCTGAATGCACTGGTTTATTTTTGTGGGCTTTTTAATTATTTTAGCATTGTCTCTGATTTTTGTATCAGCCATCTGTGAAGCGTGGCAGGATGTGTGTAATCTTCTATGGCACATGTTGTACTTTCTGCATTATTATCTGATGGGAGAGAAAACCAAAGTTAAGGGAGATTAAGGTCAGTGTACTCTCAACATCCAATCGCTGTATAATCCACTGTGTTATCACTAGGGAAGATTATCAGCCTTGATAGGACCCATTCTTTGAGCCATTCAGCTCTGTTGAGGCCCACTTCTCTCACAGAATGGTATGTCTGCTCAATCTGAACGGAGAGAAATCATACATAAATTTTCCGCTACATCCCACTAATGTGCAGTAAGTGACTGTCTCTGCACGGGACGCAGGACAAGCACCTCGCTGCACAGCAGCACTCAGCCGTGCTCTGCGCTCCCTGCCCAGAGCAGCAGGGATGCTAAGCAGCCCCCCAACACCTCCATGTGCCTGTCCCCGTCCCGGCCAGGGGTGGCCAAGCCAACCACCAGAACACCATGGGAATAAAGGAGCTCCCTCCTGGCCAAGAAGGTGTTGCTGGGCAGGATCAGGCCTCCCAAGGCAGAAGTCACATGCTGTTTCTTGCAAAGGGCCCACAAGCACAATTTTATGATGTTAAATGGTCTAAAGAATTATTCAGGGAGGGTGAGGCACAAAGGGCAGCGTGCCTGGGACAAGACTGACTCCATGCCCTGCCTCCCATCTGCCAGCAGAGATGTGCAACTTTCCAAAAAATGCCCTGAAACCAAGATAGTTAATGCATTATTTCCTATTGCATCATCTCTCTCTAGCAGGAACATAGCTCAACAGACACGCTTCATCTACCAAAGTTCGGTAAGGCTGGGCCACACGCTGCTTCTAAGCATCACCACATTTAACCAGTTAATAGTCTCTGAGCATCTCTGTGGGCTGAGCAGAGGCAGGACCGAGCAGAAGCTAGGCTCTGCCACACTTTGCACAGGTTAAATGCACCCCAAGAGAGAGAGAGGACAGCAGTAATTACCCACAGTTGTAGCCCCACTGCGAAACGTCCACAAAACCCATTAGAACAACCACATTGCAAGAGCAACCAGAATACGCTGGATTTCAGGATAATTTCCTTCTGTTTGCAATTAACGTATGAAGGTAGAAGTGTTTGCAAATTACTTTAATTCGCGGTTCCTTATCCACTCCCAACAAGTTAATGACTGTAGCTCCTCCAGAAGTCGTCTCTTGGCAACGCAGACTCAGCAGCTCGGAGGACTGCCTCCCTCCCCGGTGCCTCGCAGGAGGTTCCTATCGGATAGCAAAAGCGGGCAAGATGGAAGAGCCGATGCTGACCTGGGGCAGGCAGTGTTCAGCTCCAGGAAACTCGCTCTATTATCACATTGTGTGCAAGTGAATGGGGGATCTTCCTCTCGGAGCCAAGAGGGGAGGAAGAAACGGGCATCGTCTCTTTCCCACAGGAAGATCCAGTGTGGGCACCAGGAGCTGATGCTTCACTGCAAGCCTCGGCTGCAGAACCTGCTCCTCACAAGTTCCTGCAGCCCCACAAACAATGGCTGCGGTTCAGGCACTAGCAAAATGCTAGAGAAAAGCTCGCAATTCAGTTAGACATACCAACCAGCACCTCATTTTGTTCGGGGGGCTTTTCAAGCACTTGCAAGTTACCTGTGTCACACCTGCCCCCTTATTAGTCCATCTTCCACTGATGCTTTCCATAGATTTCCAATTCTTTCTGGTTTACAATGAAGAGAGACTGAAGTCCTCATCGTCATCTGCCCCTCCTCAGTCCCTGTCTGAAATGAGCAACCAAAGCTGATACTGCAGAAGGCAGCAAAACAACAGTTTCAGCAAGCCATCAGCAAGTAGCAGGGGGAGAGGAAGGGGGATCAATAAAAGACGTCCACTGAGGGGGAAACATGAGGCAAATAATCCAAGCACACCAAAATGTTTCATTTTTAAAAAATCAAAATATTTCACTTCAACATCTTCCAAACGAAACTCACAGCTTTTTCTCTTCAAACTAGTTTTGGTGTGATATTCAGTTTTAAAAGGAAGAAAGCAAGGGCCAGGGGGCAGGCCGTTGTTTTGTTTTGTTTTGTTTTGTGTTTTGTTTTGTTTTGAACAGGATCAGATCATCTTGAAAGTAGCCATGACATCCTTTTGGTTGACTCATAAATGATTCAGAAATGGCAACCATGGGACCCTATTTGCTAAATAAGGACTACTGGGAGAGATCGGATCCACCTGATGAAATGGGGCAAGAAGCAGCCAATAGTCTACTCAGGAGGGCATTAAACTAGGGTCACTGGGGACCAGCTACCAAAGCCCACAGCAAGTGGGAGGACGGGGAGGGAGCAGACATGCACAGGGCAACGGGGAGGCCCCGAGGAGGAGCTGCTGCAACATGAGCTTCTGAGTTATACTAAAATCAATTAAAACCACACATAACATTTTGCTGCGTTGCTTTTCTGGGCAATAAATGACTGCAGCTGCCATGGGGAAAGCAAATGAGTGTGATGGGAGGGGAGGCTGGCAGTGAAACAATGTAAAGAGGCTTTCCCCAGCTGCAGAAAAGGTCTGGAGAGCTGCCAGTCAGAATCTCACCGCTGGGAAAACTCCGCTCTTTGCTCTAGGGTGTCCTGAGAGATAAGTAGCCGTCACTAATCCCATAAAACATGGCACACCCCCTCCCACAAAGCTGGGAAGAAGCAGTCAAAACCACGAGGTGCCCTGACTCCACAAGGGAATGGGAGCTGGGGGAGCACCACCGTGGTCCCTGGGACAGGTTGCCCCAGAGACATTCCCTAGCAGAGAGGAACTGACCTGGACTCAAAGTGAGCAGCACTTTTGCTCTAGTGGGGGAAACCTTCCTGGTGCCTAACCAACTTTCCAGTTAGGGTAAGATCTTAGTTCTGATACACTTTTAATTTTTTGCTTATAGCTTCAGTATTGCTGTATCATATATAACTGTACTTTCATGCTTGGGTAGCAGCAGTAATAGATCAGCAAGATTTCTTGCACCTATCTCAGGAGGAAAAGTTTTATTAAATCATTAAATAAAATCATCATGTAGTCTGCCTTTACAAAATTAAAAAAAAAAAAAAAAAAGGGTCAGCTTTAGAACTGAAACACAAGTGGGAAAGTAGGTGTTGTGAACACTACACCAAAGTAGCTGAATTAGAGGCTGTGCATCAAGGAGGGAACAGAGTGCATGAATTTAAGAAAAAGAGAAAGAGAAAATTAAAAAAAAAAAAAAAAGTCCTTTTGAATTAAGCCTTTTCTCACCTCTAACAAGGCTCTAGAAACAGCACCAATCAATCCAAATGACACTTTAGTGTGGAGATCTATTATATTCCTCGGTGATCATATGGCTTTATATGTTATAATTTGGTTCTGAGTTATGTCCTACATCAATTATAATTGAGCACTGCTTCCCACTGTACAATCAGACTGTGATGAGAACAGAAAGGCAGTGGACATTAGAGGATTACTATCAGAACCACCTAATTTAATTAAGAAGGAGATTTATTAAAATGGTAACATTAGCAGGTGTTTTATGAGACTAATAATTAATAAGGTTTCTGTAGAACATTTGTAAGAGAAATAGACAATATGCAGTGCCAGCAGAACCTCCCTGTAATGGGATAACAATAAAGCATTAAGAACTGTAGATCAGATATTATGATAATAATCTGATACTGTAAATTATGGTTTGAAGAGGATTAAATGTCATTAGTGCAAATTAGTATTTATTTAAGCTGCAGCAGGATCTTGCACAGCATCTGGAGGGAAGGTGGGCTGCAGCCCGGCTCTGCAGCACAGACACTTGCTGTCCTCCAGAACCTTGCTGTGATGAGTTGAAAATCTCGCTCATTGCCAACAAAGTCATAACTCTGAGAGCCTTCACCCAGGGAACCACAGCAGGGCTGCGAGGAAGCACTTCACTCCAGTGAAGCCCAGCGACTCATTTTTGCCCAAGTTACCTTCTAGGCGCAGAGAGAAGATAGCCTCAGGGTCTCTTCTGGAAACGAGGGTGCTGAGGGACTATTGCTAAATAAACAATTTACAGCTTGTGTTAACACCTGGCTCTTTCTTAGCTCTAGGCTTAGAACAGTAAGCATCCCCCAGGTAGGAGGCGAGAGGTGCTACAGCAGCACCACGAGCCCACTGCTCTTTTTGTAACCTAGCTGCGATCCTTGACACAGTGATGGAAGAGGATATTAGCAGCAGGAAATTTTTTCAAGGCCAGTACTTTAATGAGCTCCTAAATAATGACTTTATCTTAGAGGCACACTCAATATTCATTCAGTATCACACCCGAACAACAGTACTGCCTGACTTCAGTCAACAGAAAACAAGTCCAGAGCTACAGCTCGGAAAGCAGCTGTCTGCTTTGGGAAACAGCAAGGGGATGGGGCGTTGGTCCCTCACTGGGACCAAGGTGAGAAACTTCCCCACAGGGACGGAGAACCACTGGAGCTCACAGTGGTTTCAGCTCCCACCCACCCTGCACCAAGGCAGAGGTGCCCGTGTGCCCTCACAGCAACGCAAATGAAACAGTCACTTAGAATCAAAGGGGGTCATTTCCACCCCCAGCTGCAGAGGTGCTGGTTTTGGACCAGAGCTCAGCTTCCCATTTTTTAGGGTGGGTTTGATTTGCTTTTCGATCAGAATGTGCCAAGGGAAGGCCCTTAGCTTTGCTTTTAGCACCAGCCCTACAGAGGCTCGGTCACTGTCCTCTTCCACAAATTGCACTGAGCAGTTTGGGGTTGCTTCTGGCTTGCACGTAATCAAATTTTAGTTTCTGTGATTGATTCTGGGCTAGTGCATTGCAACTGGGACAATTTTGATCAAACTTTCCCTGGCTTTTGTTTCCAGGTTTTGGGCCACAAACACGTCACTGATTTATATCTACCCCAACATGAAATATCGTCTCTGCCAGACTTTGGGGAACCTCCGCAGCAGGCTGCTTCCATTACCATCTCCCCAGAAATGGACCCTGGGCCATGGCTTTTTTATAGCTCAGGGACGCTTATGAGTGCAGATTAACTTGTCTTGACAGAGAAACCAGTTACCATCCAGCAGCCTCTGGAGCTCCTATATATCTTCTTACTAGCTTTATTTCATTTTTAGCCTTCTCCTTCATTTGTGCATGCCTGTAGGGAGCAGAAACCCATGCCAGAGTTCCGAGAACATCCTGCTTCCCCAACCAAAAGCCCCATGGGCAGCAGAGAATGAGAAATACCTCCTGTCAGCACAGTGCTGCAGACTCTGGAGGTTCATAGCACATAACGAAATTTCCATCCCATTTTCCACTGGCAGGCTAGGATTTCCAAGCTCTTCAAGATGTTCCCACACCCAGTTCCTGGTTCACTGACTGGCTCTGTGAATCCAAACCTCATGAGGTCCTTTGAAATTCCCACCTGAAAGCAGCACACATTTTGCAATTATTAATTAGCTAAACTCTTTGCATTTCACAGGAGAACTCTTTTCACCATTTTGTATTGTGTAGCACATGAAGAGCAGTCTGGGGTTTGCATTTGAACATCATTTCCCTACGCCACACAAATAACCAGTTCCTATGTACAAACCCAATATTCATGCTTGCTTTTAAGGGCTGCAGGCTGCACCCAGCAGTGTTAGCAGCAGGAAGCCTGTTGACTTCACAGGCATGGTACAGGACTGGCAGAAATACGGAGGATGTATTTCAAAGGGGAAAAGGTGCACAGTATATTCCCTCCCTGCAAGGTAGATCCTCTGGGCCAGTTTGAGCAAAATTGTTGCAAAAACAAAGCCCGCTTTCTTCCCTGGTGCTGCTATTTAAATCACTTCTATGGGATGCCACTGTCAGTCACTGAGTTTTAATATTACCACAGCAGCATTACAGGAGAATGAGTGCTGAATCAATAAAAAATTAAGAAAATACAGGTTTTATTACACAGTGATATTTGGAATTGATCCCTTAGGCTTTCCAGTCGCCTCGGTTTTGTTTTATACTCCAGTGGATGGAGCTTTGCATGAAGTAGTTTGAATGCAGGAACCAATCAGTCGTAATCTAATTCTAAATGGACCACAAGCAAACTGCAAAAATAAAGACAGGCAGGGGCATCATGTTGACAGATGTGCCTATGGTACATTGTATCTCTGTTCTGCCTAACTAGGAAAAATACTCTCTTAGATTGTTTTATCCATGTATAATGCCAATAACAAGAACAATAGGAGGGAAACTTGGTTTCTGCAGGGCCATGAAGAATAAATTTATAGAAAAAATGTGAAAAGGGAAAATAATATCATCTCTTCTTGGCTTCACTTGTCAAATAGTAAACTAACAGTCAATAAGCATATGAAAACCATAGAATAAGCAGCATGGATGTCTTACTTGTTCAAGTTAATGAGGATTTCTCTCTGAGGCCAAAATCTAATTGTTCCTCCGTCTCCTCAAGCGAAGGCGTATGATTGTCTTGAGGAATTGTGGATGAACAAAGAGACTGTGATGATCAGCAGGTAGTTACATACAGCATGGTGCATAGCTGTCCACAACTTCACCTCACGCTGCAGTTCTAATTAATTTCAACTGCTTTCACCTGCTATTTGCAATTATTATTTTCTCTTTCATTTCCACCACCACAAGCCCTTACAAGCCCACAAGTCCCTCCCTGCTTAACCCAGCTCCCATTACTCTATGGAGCAGGTCCTTAAATCACAACCTCCTCATCACTCCTCTTGCTGTGAGAAAGCAGCAGCAAACAGCTAGCTGTGCCCTGCACAGCCAAAATCCAAACCCCCAGGCAGCAACATCCCTAGTCTCAGCTTAATGCATTTAGGTACTTGAAGCTTCAGCCTCTGCTCACTCCTCCAGAGCGGCTGATGGTCTGTCTGAGGGGTCCATCTTCCACCCGCCAGTCCCCAAGGGAGATTTTTCCACATATCAGAAAGCAGCTGAAGTGTCTCAGTGTGACTCTAGACCCCTCTCCTTCCCAGGTAAGCTGCTTTCGTTGGTCCTCTACTGAATTTGCACCTTTTACATCTCTATCAAGACATCCATTGCTGTAACTCCTGCTCTGTCCTGACTCAAACTGCTGTGTTTGCCTCCTAAACACAAAGAAAACAGAATTATAGGCTTGTCTATAAATTTAAGACCCAGTTAGTACAGGATCCTACCGCAGTGCATTAAGAGCCAGCACTCTGAGACCCCTCCAGACCTGCTGAAATACACCTACCATAATGTGCTGAAGAAGTTACATTACCAGAGGGGCCCAACTTCAGGATACACTTTAGAAGCTGGTATTTTCTAACTAAAAAATATAGCAGTTACATTGGGGTGGTTCAGCAGTCAGTCTCCCTGGATGACAAAAATAGATAAAAAGAACAAATCATCAACCTAAATATTTGTCATGGCTTCACAATCACATTTCATTCTTTCCATGCAGATACGAGCTTGACCATTAATGCTGACCACTGGTACTCTGAAAAACGGACAAGCCAAAACAGAAACCAAGAATGTTTTTGAGGCAAATAAAGTGTGAGCAAATAAGGTTCAGGAGGTTAAATAAATAAATAAATAAATAAATAAAAATCTACAATCATGAAAGCAGGTTTCTTCAGTTAAAAAGGAAAAATATCCAGTTAAATAAGAGCTGTAAAAAACATTTTTAAATTCAATCTCAAAGGGAAAAATAGTGGCTCTGATGTCAAGGAGCATAAAGCAGCAACAAGGGAGAGCAGACAATTTGAAAAAGGAACGTAAAGGAATCAATGGAAGTTCTGTGACTTGCAGAATAATACAAATATGGAAATTTAATATAATAGCATGACATTAAATCATAGCAAGGTTGCAGATTTCGTAATAGATAAGGATGGAAAAATTGTCAAACATCATGCAGAAAATGCAGAAATAAACAGCAAACATTTCTGTTTACAGTGGCATGGCAATGCTTTATATTTCAACATAAGCAGAAGATTTTAAACAACCATTAAATGTAAACATTTAAGTGCAGGATCAAATAATTTCTCTCCAGGCTACTAAAACAATTGACAAAGATCTCTCTGAAACAGCCACTTTCTTTTTGAATCATCTGAACCCTCAAAGGAACCGCAGGAAATTCAGGATCAGACCAATACTGAGAAGGGTTCACAGGGTGACCCAGGCTTGTTGGTTCAACGTTGATTCTAGACAAAATCATGGAAATAGGGGTGATGGGACCAGTCCTACCCTGAAGGTCCCAGAGAGCTGCTCAGCACCTAGCGGATCCTGCCAGGCTGGTCCTGCGGGGGACTGAGGCACTGGGCAGCAACAGGTGACTGCTGCCACCACCGCCACCACAGCACTTGCCCCCCCCTGCATCCAGGCTGGGTTCTTACACCAGCCCCTCCCCAGATCAACGGGAGAAGGCACTGCTACGTTATTTCTTGGCTTTGAAAGCTCTTTCCTGTTAATGCCTCTGATTTCCCTGTTCTCCAGCCCACCTTGGAGGATGCTATTTGTTAAACAGATCCTACTTGAGAGCTTGTGAATACATTTTGATTGGATTTGATTATCACATATAAACCTCTGAGTACTTGGGCTGGCCAGGAATATAAATACAATTATTAGTAGTAACAAACATTAAGCAAAGCTGCACTGACTCACTGCAAAACGCTCTTCAAGCCCCAGCCAAACAACTGCTTTTGCTGTGCTTTCCTGCCCACTGTTTGTGCAGCGGATGCTCTCCAGAGGAAAAGCAGCACCACCCTCCCCCAGAGTCTGACTTTTCTATACACTTGCCCTCTTGCTTAAGTTATGCCAGCCCATCTGCAGGCATAGCTAATCCTCTCGTTAGCTAGCAACTGGTAGCTCAGCTCTGCTTCGCTGTGCTTAGCATTATACAGATCAGCCAAGTATTGATGCAGCATCACTGAGGAGAATCTAGATTGTTTTTTTCCCCATGCTTTCTTCTTTTGAAACTTAAGATACATGCTGGAAATAATTTCAAGGGCTGCTGAGCATTGCCACTGGGGGAATGCAAGGGGCTTTCAACATTAAGACTAAAAGACAGTTGGAAATTTGCAAGTGGTTGCCTTTGAAATTAGATTTTGAAGCTAAATTCAAAGAAGCCCCTGTAGCTTGTCCCACTCCCTGCAATACACATGGCATTTCTGACAGAGGCCAACAAAAGCTCTTCTCTCTCGCTGGGTCCAGCCCACTGCATCTCATCCCAGAGCCTTGGCCCAAACGAAAGCCCCCAGCCAGGGGGCTGCATGAGAGTGGTGGCAGTGCAGGACCTGCAGCAGCAGCAGCTGGGGAGCCAGGGAGGCCAGCCCAACCCTGCAGACCCACAGCAGCACCAGCAGAGCCACTCAGAGAGTAAGGTGCAGTTCAGCTCCCGTTTGCTCACTGTGCAAAGTCCAAATTTCTTCAAAGCAAACTTACCAGCAGAGCTGGGATGGAGAGAGCTCACCTACGGCATCTCTGTCCCACCAGGTCCGGGATCACTGGAGACCACCACAAGCCACCGGATGGTGGTTCACATCTTATGGTGTTATTTGCTGTCTGTGTTCCAGTAGCACACAGAGGTCTCCAGCCTGGCTTTGGTACAGCATTTTCCTGACAAATCCTTCCACCGAGCACTGGCACTCAAATGAGCCGAAGCAGACCAGAAGTATTATAAACCTGATGCTGCAGCAGGAGGAAAAACTGAATAACTTGTTATAGCACACAGAAGTCATCTGTGGCAGAAACAGAAACTGAAGCCAGGTATCCTGAGCACCAGCTCTGCTTCAAGCTCAAGCTTTCCTTATGATCGATTCATCTGATTTCTCCCCTGCTCCTCAGCCCTCTGAGGCACAACTGTGTCATGTCTTGATAAATAAAAGAAAACAGCATTGTGTCTGGTAGGAACGGTCTTCGTACAGCAGGTTATGTTTCATTCTTGGTACTAGTTCCCATTCAGGCAATATATTTTTAAATGACAAATTTCCATATTTTGTCTTCCTGTAACCTAGAGGCAGTTTAGTGACATCTGCTTCCATGCCATCTCTGCTTTTGCACAACGAGTGAAGGAGACGTGCCAAGTCATCCTCACTGAGAGGTCACTTAATTTTGGTTTGTAAAGCCAAATCTCCTGTGATCTCCATAATTACCAATCAATTTTACATAAATAGCAAAATTAAGCCCCATTATTCTCATTTACCAGAAAATTAAAGGAATTAATTAAACATGGGAAAAGTGCTGATGTCTGCCAAATTGTTACTTCCAACAGATAAAAACAAATTCAGGAATGATATGCAGGCAGGGGAAGAAAATCAGCTTTCCATCCAGCAACTCAGTGAACTATTGCAATGGAGAAGACAGTAAATAGCAATCTCTGCACCAGGCTTTATCTGAACACTGGGACAAGTAACACACAATTCTTTGTTATGAAGGGGAAAAAAAAATCTAAAACAATCTCCTTATTTTTGTTTTTGCAAAACATAAAAGGCCCTGGGGACTGGTAACAACAGGCTTCAACAAGAATGGTTCTTTCAAACTTTGATTTGTCATAGGACTGCTGCTCTGTAATTATCATGAATGGTTTTATCTCAAAGGAACAAAAGAGGGTACAAACATTGGGAGACAAATTGTGACCACAGAAAATCTTTGCAGGTGGCTGAATAATGGGGGCGAGAGAGAATTTCCGAAGTACAGGAGCCAGGGTTGGAAAAATAGGGAAAAACTGAACACTGAAGAGCTTCGAAACTCCAGCATCTTCTGTTGTCCTAATGAAGATGCATCAACGGGCTGGTTCTGAAGTTACAGTCATAAGACAAATGCATTACTGCAAGCAGTGTTTGAAAGACACTTGCAATTACAGCTGCTCTGGAACAATGAAATATATACTGTTCCTTAAATAAACTGAAAAAATGATAACCTCTTTTAACTGTCGTGGTGTAGTAGAGAGATCTTCATATCTTCCTTAATGAGATTTTTATTGCCAGTGTAAATTTGTCTTGAACTGAATTTTTGTCTTGGGAACTCTGAATTATGTTATACCGAGTTGTTCCTGGTAAGCATGCAGGCTTGCACACATTTTTTGCTGTGAAAATGGCTCCTTCTGGCAAACTGAAAGCAATTGAAGCTCAATTTAATTAGCTGCCTTCTGTAAATATGCCATTATTCTTCTAGCTCAGTGCTGGAGTTATATTTACAAAGGGAACAGATAGCAATAATTATTTTGGGCTGTAGTTAGTCAGTATTAGTTAATGCCTGAGTGTAATTGAGAGGAAATTAAGACAAGTGTAGTCTTTGGGGGGGGAAACAGAAGAATATATGAGTTTGCAGCAGCATAGACACTGCACCTGCATGTTCCATCTTGGGTTGGAATACGTAGAAAGTTTTGGCTGAAAAAGCAAGAATTTACTCTGTGATCTGGAACCAGAGAGGGTTAATGATAATCATCTTACAATTTCTTCATTAAAAAGTCGCTGGATTTTTCAAATAACTCTTGAAAAGCATCTCTTCTGAGCTTAAATCTGCCTTTCAAGTTACAGTTGCATGACCTAACAGCCATTGCCATATTACTCCTCACTGGGGAAACGACCGGTGAGCACAATGGCTCGGAAAGCTGCATCAGAGGCCTCAGAGCTCGAGGACGACAAGCTGCTTGGAAATGTTTCGCAGCGTCTGAGAGTCCCTGCAGGGCTTGGGATGGGGGAACCCACTCCAATGACCCTTTCGTGAATGTCTGAAACACTTTCCAGAGCCCCTCTTAAAAGCAGACATGATTCTCAAACTGAGGCACTGCCCCATATCCCTTTTCATGGGTCTGGGTACATTATTCAAATTAACTCTCAGAACAGATTAGTTAAATTGCATCCCTATGTAGATGCTTCTATTTAGAATTAAAGAGGCCTTAATTCAATTTACCTTAATCCACTTTCAAAGTAAATTATAGCAAATGAAGACTTCACTAATTCTGAATGATTGTTCACACTTAGGTTAAGCACAGTTTAACTAATTCTCTTTAAATGTATCTACTTAATTTTCATTACTTTCCCTTTGTGTCACCACAACACACGTTTCCCTTTCTTTAGGCTTGCAAGTGTCAAGCTATAAGTGAAATACTAAAAAATAATGATTAAAAAATCTGATTAAAAAATAATCAGATGCTGCATTCCTTGATGGAACAAGAAGTTCTTGAATAAATTTGTGGGATTTTTTCTGCACAAGGTTTAGCAAATTGGGCCCGCTGTTTCCATGCTAGAAGTATTTGCCAGCACATGCTACAGGACAAGGATGGTTTTGTGGTTAGCCCATTGCACCAAACAAGGGCTTCCAGATTCCCATTTCCAACCAAAACTCTCTCTGCCATACTGGATAAGCCTGGAGGGTACATGATAGCTGAGGACAGTGCCAGGGCCGCCAGCATCAACCTCGCTGGAATCTTGCTCTGACAGCTGTTGTGCTAAACAGCTTCTGGCTTCAGGGCTCACTCACTTGCTCTGCTGCCTTGCATGACGGAGAAACTCCCTCCAGTTCCCTGCTCTTCAGCATCTCCTCCATAAGACCTATTTTCTCCTGCTCACTGCCCATCGGAGTCATTGGCTCAGGATCTTTCGGTGTCTCACGCGCAACGTGGAGACCAGCAGGAACCCGGGCTGTGATGCACACACAGTACTTCCCCACACAGACACAGGGAAGTCATTCCAGGTGTCTCCCAGGCAAAGGCAGGATGCACCAGGGCTCGCAGCACTGTTCTTCCAAACACACTGCTGTCCACAGCCTGCCTTTAGACTTGCCTTGAAGTCATAGGTTTCACCGTTCTTAATGGTTGGCTAATCAGCATCACTACAAACAAATACGTGAAGCTACCTAATCTGCAGGTGGCAAGTTAATGGAGTTTGAGTAGTAAGATATCAACAAGCCGGAAAGTACCTAAGCTCCATTGGTGCTACTAACTCCTGTGCTATTTCCATGCTGTACAGAGCTCTACAGCAAATCAAAGGACCCCCAGGGTACCTATTCAACAAGGAACAAATTCTCACTTCAGCCATTATGCAAATGAAATGCTAGAAATGTTCTTTTGTTCCTCTGAGGTATTAGTACTACTAATGTGAAGTGCACAAACTTCATAATCAAGTAAAATATGATCTTGTGGTATTTGCAAAGTGCCAGAAGTTTATGGACTACATCTCTGGGAGACGTGAAATGCTCACGGAGCTTTCAATGTCCTTTCGGCAAAGTTCAGACAAGAAGTGTTTTCATAATTTAAAATTCTGTTGTAAGTCGAGATGGGAAACGGCATGCATCTGGCATGTAGCTACTTAGAAATGAAGAGTTAGTATAATAACAATAAAAAAAGATCTAGTGTATCTGAGCACACATGGTTCCTCCTTTGTGTAACTTATGATTTCAGAGAGCCCTGCCAAAGCTGAGCTGAACTATGAATACCAACTATTTCAGTCATCAAGAATTATAGTGCAGGAAATTCACATCTCTGTATTCTTTCCCCTAGCTGTCACTCAGACTTTTCCTTGTAACAGACCTGAATCCAAAAGCCAGCTTTGGACGTTAATTTGACAACAGATGGATCAGATAGATTGGACCCCCATTCTAGCAGTACAAAGCTGGAATACATTGCTGCGCTGCATGCTGAATTGCTGTAGTGACTGGCTTACAGCGTAACAGCCCCCTCTTGCTCTGGCTAGTGCCACCACTGTTGCATGGGCTGGTGAGGGTCGGTCCCACAGTACCACAGCAGTACCCCGTAGTCACGAGGAATTGGCAAGAGGTGACACTTTCTTCTAAGCAGCAAATGCCAGCCTAACAGCAGACCACAGAGAACTGCCTCTGAACAAAGCCTCATCTGCTCCCGTGGCTTCCGCGTGTTGACAAAGATTGATAAAACATCCAAGGGGGATCCTCGTAGAAACAACTGATACTAGAATTGGATCATTTCTCCCAGAAAATACTTCCATCATCCTCAGCATGCCACTATTTTAAGTTCCTTCTGTGTACCCAACCTTATGCAGAGCCCTTAGTAAAAAAAAATATATATATATATTTTGAGTGCCACAACTGCACACAGCGAGAAACAAAAATCAGTCTTAAGTAAGTGTACTTCTGTACCTCGGAGTTATTCTAACTAGAGAATTAAATGGTCTTAACACAGGAATAAACAATGCTGGATGGTGAAGAGCTCCCTGGGCAGCATGTCCAGGCCCCTGCAGGACTCACCCTAATCCCTCTCATGCCCTGAGGATGGTCCACTGAAAAGACAGCTCTGTTCTTTTATTTGACTGCTCCTACCAAGGTAATGCCCCAGAACTCCCCTGATCAGACATAAGGAAGCTTTCAGCACCCTAAATTAATTCATGACAAATACATCCCCTTTTGTTGTCTTGCTAACATTATCTTCAGCTCTTCCCCAGCACCTGGGTTTTTACTCCTTGATGTGCTCGTAGGAAGCAAATTAATCCCTTCTCAGTTTTAGTTTTGCTTGGCTAAGGAGGTCAAACTGAAGTTTAAATCTGTTTGTTAGCTAAGACATTTTAGCCGTTCCCATTAGTTTTTAAATGGAGCTAAAACGATGTGATAGAGGCCACTGTTCCTGCTACAGGCACAAAGCTAGAAATATAGACACCTGGTGAGTGAAATACATAGAGGATAGTTAACACAGCAACCCAAAGATCGCTTGTACTGCTTACCTCATGTAACTAGGTAGGATGGTTGAACAGTAGCCAAATTTAGCCTTTTTGAAACGGAGGGAAGCCTGCCAAAAAGACATGACTCACTGATGTAAAATACCCGTATTCAGAGGAAGCTATTTACATCCCTGTTAGCTCTGCTTTGCAGTTAAATACTTGTAATGCTTTTGAAATGCAGTGTTATTGAACACTGGGTGTCCTGGACACAGAGGCAGACTAATGGACAGAGGATGCTGTAGAGGGAGGTCACAGCAGTGCGGTCTCACAGGGTGAAATTAGTACATGTCCAAAGGACATATACTGGAGCAAATAAGTTTGAGAAGTGAGCAGAGATGCATGGGCACCAGCAAGACACAAGGTCCACAGGCAGATGGAAGATGACACTGCTGCCCCAACAGTGAAGTCAATAAAAAGACAAGAAAACCAATGAAGGACTGAATTCCCGCTAGCTTGCAGGGGCCAAATGCTGACCCCTTTTATTCCAGACTTACCTGGGTGCAACAACTGAGATTCACGCAGGTGGTTAGAGCAGGCAGAGCCCCATCAGTACATAACCTGGCAGGGCTGTGCTTCGCAGAGCTCTCAGCTCCACTACTGTAACATAGATGAAAATGTGCCATTAAAAATGTTACACCGCTCAGCACTGCCATATATAAAAATGTTTTTCCGAGATACAATTCACTACAAAAAGAGTTGAGTACATTTCTCTGTCACAGCAAGAAAAAAAAATATGGGTAGTTAGGTTTAAAGGAGAAGAAAGCATATGCCCTGCTTTCTGACCCTGGTTTTTGTTTATTGTTTGGATCCTACACCATATTTTTCTTGTCTTCTCCTTCAATTATTTATTAAGGAAAAAAGAAAAAGAGATGGAGAAGGGTTCTCTGTTCTTGTTTGTGCCACTGCTCATGGCTGCTGCTGTGGGAATACTGCTAAGAGCAGCTACTACTGTTTTATTAAAAATAATAAAGTATATCGTTATCATAAAATAGCAATGTGATCAAAAGGATTACTCTCATATGCCCTTGTCTGAGTTTTAACTGTAAATTAGAGCTCAGATAAAAACAATCTACAGTAGAGCATATGAAGTTTGGAAAAGCTGATATATTTCTACATAAACTGTTCAGTTAATCTTACATATATATTACAAAACCCCACACACAGAAACTGGCAATCTCACATATATTTTTTATACTGAACCTCTTATTCCGTATTTTATAGATGCACAAGGGGCCGATCGGCTTAACTCTATTGACTTTCATAGCGCTGCTCTGGATCCGGCCCCGCTCCAGCACAATGAAAAACCTCCCCCCCGCAGCAGCCTCTTGAACAGGAGCACTGCTCCATCTGCTGGGCTCCCGCACAACGGACGGGGACTGGGTGAGGGCTGAAATATTCACCGTGAGCCATACATTAGAGGCAGATTGATGGCTGGCATTACGGCATTAAATCTGTAAAGTCAGCCAAACGCAGGGAGCGCGCGCTGTGCGGCTACCGAACATGTGCACTGTCCTTCTGGCAAGCGTTGGGATGCAAACCATGGCTTCACAAGGATAAGTGATGGCACACAAACGTCCATAACATACATTATCAGTCACAACTCCTACGCGATGCTCCGTGCAAACGCACACACCTATGCTGCTGCTCCCAATGTACAATAACACGTTACAGGTTCCCTCACTTGCTGAAAATCACAGCCCCCCTGCAACAACCCATTTTCCGACCATCCCCTTTGGTTAAAACATCGTTCTTGTTTGCAGATAAATCTTTTTCTTATTTTCAGCCCACAGCACTGAACACTGTTCTCAGCTATTACTAATGACTCTCTTCCATCGCCTGCTCTATTTTCTAGCCTCTCATATATATATTCGGTAGATTACATAGGAAAAACGGACCTGAGGCACAGCCAAACAGATACAGCTTTTCAAGCTTTTGATCTTTCCAAAGCAGGCCGGTAATATCTCTCCCCACACACACACACCCCTTTAAAAACAAGTGCAAGTGGGATGACTAAAATGGTGCCTTTCTCCAGCAATGTAACATGGCTTTGCATTGGAACAATCTCTTTAAAATTCCTTACTTTAGAAAAATAAAAGTCCTTGTCTAGATTATTTTTCAAAGCACATTCAATAATTCAAATAAAAAAAAAATAAACATTTGCTTTTAACTTCCCTTTTTATTATACTTTGCTTTATTCCTGCATAGAATAAGATAAGAGCTCGACCACTGCAAGATATAGGAACTGACTTCCTGGCTTTGTTTTTATTTTTTAGCATATCATCACCTTTTACTCTATTCACTTTGGGGTCCTTTTTCATTAACACAAAACAGTAACATCTGTATTGCAAATGCTGCAGGGCAATGTTCATTTATGCAAAAAGTCTTCCTGCTGAAAATAAAGAAACAAAATAAATTAATTTATGGAGGTGTTTTTCTTAACCTAGCGACTAGCAGAGGCTGAGAACAATATCTGAACAGCAGGACAGCAGGACCTGGTGACCTAACCATAACACTCACGGATGTTTTTAAACCCAGAAGTTTGGGATATGAATATTGCCAGACAGATCGCTTTGGAGAGCCTCGTAAAGCAGGAAGCACTTGCAGCAGCACAAGCACTGCCCATTGCACCGCCACAGAAACAGTTTACCTGGGAGCTCTCGGATCCACAGGAGGAGAATACCAGGTGGCAAGTGAAAGGAGCTCTGAGGTGATGAAGTGAACTCTTTTTATGTATCCAGGATGCATAGTAAAGCAGCGGTTTTAATACTTATCCCCTAGCATTAAGCATTATATTGATGGAGTGACTTCTTGGTCAGAAGCCATCTGCTGTTTCCGCGGGCAAGAGTCTAAAATGATTTGCAAAATTGGCTATCAAAATGGGAGAAGTTTCATCTGGCTGTGGGTGTTTTCACGAGGCACCAGACCAGCAACAACACCCAGATGCAAAACAAACCCATTTCTGAAACAAACCAGAGTGTGAGCCGTCCTGCCGCCCAGGCCCAGGGTGATGGGATGAAACCCGCTCACATCAGCTGCCCTTCAGGATGCAGAAGGACAAGGTCGGGTCTTTCTGGGAGAGCTCCTCGTGTTTCCAGATGGGCAGGGGTTGGGCTAGCTGGGTTTATGGATTTCAGATCTGATAAGGAGAGGTGGGGGAAGGAGAGATGGGAATTCAAGGACAGCTTGGAGGGGAAGCAAAGATGAAGAGGGCAAGGAAAGAAGGGCAGCAAGGGTAGAAGGGGAGCGAGGTTACAAGGCACTGCCAGTGACTGCAGCAGGAGCAGCAAGTAGTCAGCCAAACGGCAGCTGCAAACGCGCGCTGAAGCCTGAGGAATGAGGCACTGGGGGCCGAGGCACCCCAAGGACTGGGGACAGAGGACAGGCAGGACCTTACGCATGTCCCCAGGTCTGGACAGCAACAACAGCCCTTGTACCTTCAGGACAGGTCAGGGAGCATGCGAAAAGAGAGCAATGTGCTTTCCTCTGAACAAGTTCAAAACTGAAATCCATCACTCCACCGCCTGCCGTGGTCTGCTGGTTTTGGGTTCTCTCCTCTCCCCCATGCATTTGCCCCAGGAAGAACAAACAGCAGCTTATAGCGGTGAAACAGAGCTTTTCTGAGCCAGTGCTACCCAGCCTCGGAGCTGACAGCAGAAGATAAGAGCCTGAGCGGAAGGCAGGAAGATGGGCAGCCTTTCAAATTTTCAAGAAGGTCAGCGCGGGGGCGGAGGGAGGGTGGAAGACAGGACGGCCTGGCAGGAGCGGCAAGCACTGCTTCTCCGCTGTCACTCCCGCGGCACACCACAGCCAAATCCCTTCAGTTGTCAAACGTGCCTATGCTATTGTTAATGATGCTATTACTTACCATATGTTTAGCAGTATGGCTGGATTTATTCAGCTTATTCAAATGCAGGATTGAACATTTTGGTGTAGCACGCGGCCCTGGGCTCAGGGGGCTTTTGAACTGTGGGAGAAAGCAAAAGCTATTGCAGAGGAGGGAAAATGTTAGTTACTTAACAAGGTCAATAGCATAAATTCTTATTTTGTTTACTTCAGAGAGCACAGAAGCTGGTGTTTACACCCTGTTTCTGTTAATTACTTTCAGAGTAGGCTACAAAATCTTGTGCTTTCCTACCTAAAATTGTGCTTTATGCTGCTAAGAAGAGCTTCCAGACATTTCACCCAGGAATGACTGCACTCTGTGGAGAGATAAACTCATTCTTTTATATCACCATAGATGGGGTCAAGCTATAATATTCAGAGCCAGCGCTTGCAGGACCTGGAACATTCTTTCAGCCACTTGAAAAGGTAAAGGTTATTTGTAAAATTTAGATTCAGGTTCAGCTTTCAAACTTGTCTAAAGATTTGGGTTATCCAGGGAGGACAGCTTGTTAAGAGCTGGCTTGCTTTGGTTTACCTCTTAATCGTAGGTGCTCAAAACCTGTAGCTCCCATCGATTTCATATAAATTTACCTTCTGCATGTTTAAACAGCAAGGCCTGGTAATTGATGGAAGTAGCACAATGTTCCAGAAAACCTTGTAAATAAAGTCTTACTAAAAATCATACTTGTTTGAAAGAGAAATAAATCCAAGAATTGTCATGTTTCTGTCTGACTTGCTGCTGTGAAACAGATGTTAATACCACCTATCTAACCCATATGATATCCCCACTGGATTGCTGTCCAACACCATCAGTTTAATTCCCCAAACCTTCCTATTACCAGAACTTGCTCTGGTAACCAGGTACTCCCAGCAGAAGAATGCAACATGTGAACTTCTTTTTTTCCTTGCCAGTGTTGTATTCTGGCTTTTCTTCAATGTATTTAAGCATAGCTCTAAATCTATCACCAGCCCAACTTCTTATTTTTATTCTGGCAGATCTGCTGACAATAGTTGACAGAAAGGAAACACCTTCATAAAGCTTACCTTACAAATGTGATGTTACTGGGGGTCCTTAACAAAATCAGTAAAATTCAGAGCCTGTATAATATGCAAATGATGCCAGCTGATTTGCAGTTTGGATCATATAATGAAGAGAAAAGCAAACAGAATAACTGCAAAAAGGCAACTGTAAGCTTATTACTTTCCAAAGCACCAAGAAACCTTGAAATATCTCTCTAGCTATTTAACATCAAATATCCTTCATGTAAGATATTAACTCATCTCAGAATAAACTGTACTAGTTCAATGCCCATGAACAACGCCTTTACTATCCATGGTTTCCAAGGAACAGACATGGCAGTAATTAGTGGGGCATGAAAATCAATTCCGATGACTCAAAAGACAGTCTGTGATTGTGGAAGTGACAGTGCCTGGAATAACAAGGAATACACTTTGCATTCAGAACAAGACAAACTCTGCCTTTGACCATTAACATTGTGTGACACCATCATTTCAAACAAAACATGAAGTAGCTCAGAGATGTGTAACACCACTCCTGAAGGGAAAAGAAAAAAAAAAAAAAAAACCAGAAGCCAGTGCCTGCCTGGCTTTGATGGAGCTATCAGAGCTCTGTCTTCATGTCTGAGATTTCCCAGCAGCACCTTCTTGGATGTCTCTGACGTGGTACACTTGGAGCAAACTATCATTATATATAAACAAGGGGATGAAGACATGGCCTTCAATCCCTCTAATCCTCTGTTTGCTTCTGTTAAAAGGGTGTAATAGTTTCATACTTGCTTACCAGTGCAGTGACAATGCAGGAAACCAAACACTCGACTCATGAAGAACAGCAATCCAAACCAATTCCAGTCTAAGGTCTGGGAACATCATGTCCTAACACACACTAGATGACAGAGGAGTACTTCACTTCTAGTTTCAGTGGATCTTCAAAACAGAAAGCCCATCAGCTTCTTCGGGGACTAAAAGGTGCTTTGGCAGAGAAGAGTGGCCATTGAGCTAATCTGCAACAAGAAGCGTGAACAAAACCAGCAAGTCTTTTCTGCAAACACCACCACATGCTCTCTGAAGATAGCACTGTAATCTACCCAGAGCATCGCTAGCTTGGCTGAGAGGCTCCTATTTCACAGGCAGCCCAGAGAGGCCCCTAATCAATGGATAATACAGGGATGGTTCTTGCAGTACCAGATCTTGGTTGAAACAGAAAACCTGCCTTTTTCAGAGTGACTGCAAGTCCAAGGTGCTTTGTAGCACGTACAAAGCAATCAGTAAGTAACTGGATGTCTTTACCACTACGAGCCAATACAGCACAATCATTTGCAAACAACAGCTCATCAGTAGCTGCCTTCATTACTTTTACCTTTGCACACACTGCTGCAGATGTGGGGCTGCAAGCACGATGCCAAATAATGGAGAAGCAAATCCTCAAGCCATCTGTAATTCTATCTGCAACAGCAAAACATACACAAGGGGACCTGGCAGCTTGTTTCAGTGCCCCGGCACCTTTGGCACACCGTCCCTCAGCCAGCCTCCTGCCGGCTTTCGGGCTGCGCATTGTGCAGCCCTGCCTCTGACTGTGCCGCTTCCCCGTGCTGCTCCAAGCACGGCCCCGTTTTCACTGCATCTGGAGTGCAGGAGATTAATGGCATAGAGAAATTTCAGGCATCATGGTATCAGAACGAGCAGAGAAATAGAAAACTACTGATTATATAGACCAGGGAGAGAACAATGCTACCAAAAGAAATTTTAAGAGACATTTCCTTTGGGTCAAGATTTAGGGCCCATCTTAGTAAGGTAAAGGGCAAGAGGAAAGAACAGGAACAGATGCAAAAGCATCTGGGACTGAAAACAAAACAAAAAAAAAAGAAACAAAAAAAGGGGAAAAAAATAAAGAAACGTTTCAGACCTTGAAGTAGAAACTTAATAGTAGCAGGCTGTTCTTTAGTAAAAATACTGCTTTGATCTGCCATAGCTCTGCCTATGGGTGTGCTATCCCAAGCATTTCAAAGAAATCTCTTATCATTGTGTACCTGCCTCAGAGAAATCATACCACTGAAGGAACAAAAAGGTTGATTGTTATTTTAATTGAATTTGTTTTCAATTTATTTTCAAGCTGTCTGGGGGAAACCTTTTACACGTGCTTTGTTTGATTTGTTTTTAACTTTGGTTCCATTATCCTAATAATGAAGCTTTTAAGGCATTTAAAGAAGCCTGTTTGTCAAAAAAGTTACTCACATTGATCAGATCGATACATACAAAAGCACCTGAAAGCAGGGAATAAATATGGATTAAAACAAGCCAGCATTATTTTACAAAACTCAGGTTTTGTTGTGACCTCAGACGCTCAGCATGAGTCGCTGACTTGATCTCTGCCAACACACACATCCATGAGCTAATGTGCCAGGGGATTATTCTCCAGCATCCGCTAATGCGGGCTGCCTGCATGCGGTCTCTCTTTCAAAGGTGCCGAAGCCTTCCAGCTCCCGCTGCTCCCAGCGTTAAGCTCCGGGACAAACCCAGACAGAAGGACTCCTTCAGTAAGATTAACAGTAAACCCAGGATTTGTGCTACAATAGGTTAATTAGTTTTCCAGGTAGTTAGCTAATAGTTCTTTTCAATCTTACAACAAACAAGCAGTGCATGAGCTGCGGAGCTGCAGGAGAGGGCACACTGCATGCTGGAAGGGCTGTCGGGCAGCTGGGCTCTTCTTCTGCCGACTGCAGCGGGCTTTGGGATAAGACCCTGAACTGCAGCATCTCTTCCTCCCCCGCAAGCCCCTTACATTGCCCTGAAAGCCTTAAAGGATGCTCTCACCCCCTGCTCCAGCCAGAGGTGAATGCCCACTGCCCTGCACGCTCAGACCCCAGGAGCCGCGCTGTGCCCGGGGCCGGTGCCCGGCTGTAGCAGCCCTGCAGCACCTACCCCCGCTTCTCCCACCCACCCCCAGAATGTATCGAATTAGACAAAAAGTGCTATCGCATAAGAAATTGAGGGCTTTTTTGTTTCTTAAGAGTGTGCTTTTGTGTTGAGACGAAAAGGGTTTAAAACTGAGATTTCCACTTGTGGGCTTTCTTCCCCAAGTGATACACGCTTTGTTTCTTATAGATGATTGGAGTCTTTTAGCATTTGGAACAATTTTTTTCTTAATAATAATAAAAAAAGTCTCAGCTAATCTTTCACTGATCACTTTCTTTATGCATTTATAGCTCAGTTACATCTGAGTTTGCCTGTGCTTCCTACTGCAACGGCAGCAGCTTAGACCCAGCTCTCGCATTCATTTTTTGCATTTATGAATGAAACTCATTATTTCATTTCCATGGTAGCAAAACAGCTGGGCAGCATTAGACAGACAGGCCTCATTTTATCTTATTATTTCAGTGGAGATCTATTAATTTTTCTGTACAAGAAATTTCTTGAAAAACAGAAATGAAAGGACTAAAATGACTTGTAATGAGCAGTTTCTGTCACTCCCTTCCCTTTCCTCTAGCCCCAAAAAGGAAACAAACTGTCAACACCATTAATTTTTTAACTGCCATTTTGAAATTAAATATTGAGCTAGGTTTTTAAAAGACAGAACAGTTTAAAAATTAAAGAACCAAGAATTAAACTGAGTACTTTTTCAGAGTACAGAGTATTTCTTTTTGGCCACTAAACTATGACTGTTCACGCCACCTAGCCAATTCTTCATTTTTACTACTGACCCTGAATATCCACAGTCTGCTTAGCTCTATCTTCACCTCAGTGACAAACCAGAAGTTTTAATAATCTGCAGAGGAATCTATTTAACGTAAGGTCCTTAGGGAAGGGCATGTCATTAGTCACATGTTTGTTCAGCACAAAGTTCAAATCTTAGTTCAATATAGGTAGCAAGGAGGTGTTGTGGCCATGGGATTCATCAGACAGCCCATACAGGTAGGCATAACAGCAGAAATGCTTTATGTAGGTAACCTGGGCCAAATTTAAACCCAAGGAATGACACCAAGAAAGTTCACTTGATGGCACTGGGAATTTCTCAAAGCTGCAATAGCATTGTTGTACGGTCAGCTCCTGGACACAACTTCACATCATGTCCTGCATCCAGGGGCATGGAGTGAAAGCCGCCCCCAGCATGGAATAACAGCTCCGGCTCTGTGTGCAGCAGGTTTTTCCATAACTCCTCATGACAGCACTGAAACTGAGTACTGTGTCCTTAGATTGCACCACCCTTACCTGTATCAAGGAGCACTTCAATGTTCAGGCAGTCCCACTGAGAGAGATAAAAGCCTCAAGAAGTACCAGATATGCAGGAGGGAGCAGCCTGGCACAAAGTAAATGCCACTGACATATGTGGGTCTTTTGAACGAGGAACCTCTATTGCTAGACCTGAAGGAGTAACTCCATGAGCCAGCAGCAGCTGTTGGCTCCTGGCCTGCACTAACCTCCTGACAGCAAGGGAAAACTCTACCGGGGCAGGTCTATGGGGCTGGTGCCAACAACAAGTGAAGGGTGGAGCTGGGGGAGCTGGGATGTGCACCACAGCCATGCGGGGCCCCAGTCCTACACCCCAAGGCTTTGGTAGAGCCCCAGGCTGAAGAGTCAGCAAGCCAACAAGACCCATGCCATCAACAGCCACAGGCTCTGGCAGTTGGCATACTGGCTGGTGTCTGTGCTCCTCCAGCTGGAAACCCTTCATTGCTCCCCTCCCTCACCACATTTAGCAGCCAGCAGAGGAGGGTGGGCACTGCCATTACCCTTGTCTCTTGGTACGTGCACAGGGCATGGCCGTGGTCCCCTGCTTGGAGCCAGGAGCAGCACACCTGCACGCCAGCCTCCCCACTGTCCTCACAGACTGCTGATTTAGGTGCCACCACTGCTGCCCTCCCACTTCTGCTTTAATTTCTGTTCCCCGTCGTTCGCAGCAGTGAACAATGATGCATTAGAATTTTCAGGTGCCTAAGGCTCAGAGAGCTTTCCTAGATATAATCAGCAGAAAAGAAGGATTTTGCATTGAAAGCCAATGCCAACATCCCTGCAGTGATAACCATCCCTGTATAATTAAAACGAACATTTCATAAAATGTCATCTCTAAGCAGCATATTTTAGATAAAAAAATAATAAAAAACATTTCCAAGATCAAAAGAAGAGAATTATAATTGGGAAAGGGTGGAGGTGGGGGAGGACAGTGTGACAGCCCCAAGAAGTATTGCTATTATTATGAGGCAAAGTTTGCTAAAATGCCAACTGCTCGCCCACAGTGGAAGGAAGCACCAGTTTACTTGTTAATCGCCTTAATTAATTAACTGGCATTGTCCTGGATTTCCTGAAGCTGGGTTTACTGTGGGAATCAGTTTTAAAGAGCTTCCAGAAAGAAAATTTAAATTTCTGCTTAAAGACTTTACAGATTAGTAAACAAGAGTGTGCTTCCAAACCTTTTGGATGAAACCACAGCCATGATTTATGGAAACACAATCCTTTTTCCCATACGGTCTGTTGTGATCAGCTATATTGACCTACTGCACAGCACAAACTTCCCTGAATTAATCCCTCTTTGAACTACAGCAGCTCTGTTAGAAAAACACCCGTCCTGATTATACAATTGGCAGAAAAGAAGAAGACAGCAACACCCATGGTGTGCTGTACCAGGGGCCAGCTCCCACTGAAACCCCTGCTTCCCTCCACTGCCAATTTGCTCATCTCCACATTCCACCCACCGCTGGCCTGCTCTGCTGCTAGGATGAAGGGCAGTTTGGCAAGTCCTTGCTCCCTGCACAAGTACTTACAGATGGTGACTGAGTTTTCATTATGAGGACTGTGATCTTCTGGAGATTCTCAGTTAAAGGGGTGTGAAACAGGCACTGAGCTTTCTCATGGTCCTCTTGAAGCAGTTTCTTCGTATTCTTCTCAAGCCTGGAATATAGTTGCACCCAATGCCAACATTAGGGCAGCATCATCCTTCTGGGAGTCATGTTAATATATGCAATAACCTGCACTATCCCTTCTAACCACAACATCATGTCAGACTTTCTCCCATCTCACGGATTATCTGACCTGTGCTCCAAGTCTTGCTGTAATTGCTGTTCCCAGGGACAGCAAGTCCCACCCTGCAAGCTTGACTACTGATTTCTGTTGGGCCACTGTAAAATAGATCTTAAAGAGAAGGTACCTGTTACATGAAATAGTAACTACAAATGCACACACACAAGTTTTCACATCTTGAACTTGAGTCTTCTTTTCCCCCATTTATCATGGCCCTTTCTTTCCTGGACCTCTGCAGAAGACTAAGGATGGGACTCACCTTACTGCCGTCTTTACCCACCTAGGCCTGGCATTCTCGATGCCTTTTGTGATCAATGGGACTTTCAGGGTTTATTTCATCTCAGCTACCTTAGATATCTATTTTTGGATAACAAACAATACATGTAAAGTGCCAGTTTCCTTCCACTGACTGTACAAGAACTGCAGGTGTCCAAACTCAGATGAATGCAACTACATCAGGTTAAATGAAGGTCAACCTTTGAGTCTAAATAATACACTGCAGATAAATATAGCATAACATGTATGACCTTATTGAAGTGCTCCAGCAGCAAAACACCACCACATAAATATGGAAGTGCATACTTCTTTGAATAATGGATTTTAAGTGCTAATTTTGGTGTCAGATTCTGCTCTTACATGTGTGCAACAAGACATGAGGGAGTAAGGGGCTCTCCTAGTTCATTCCTTGTAACGAATAGCTGGGCAGAATCGCCTCCTTCTAAAAAGAGGCACACAGAGAGGGCCACTCCCTTCACCAACATGGTCAGCACCACAAAACAAGGGTGGAGGACGGATCCCTCTCAGCTGGATATCAACATCTCAGTCCCTTTCTGCCCAGGGGGCAGGAGACGATCACAGCCACACTTTTCTTCTCTATTTCATGGAATGGCTATTTTGGCAATGGCAAACTTTTCCTCAAGAAAACTATGGTCTGTGGAAGAAGGACTCAAAAAATCCACGAAGAAGTCTCAAAGAGAAAGCTGAATGGAAAGCAAAACTAGCTATTTTTCATCAACATTTTTCTAATATGCAAATACAACAGTTCCACACTCCTCCTGGCAGGAGCTGAAGATCAGCTAATGAAGCAACACCGAGCTCCCCAAAACAGAGAACTTCAACAAATCAAGCAGAAAAACTGTGCTGCACCCTGCGTGCCATGCTCACAGCTCATGCAGGTAACTGGTTTCTCACTCTGCTGGGCACACCAGGGAAGCTGCAAGGGAAGAGCTGCCACAGGGAAGAGGGAGATCTGGCAGAGATCCCTGCATGTCTTGGAGTCCCTTAACGTGCATTTCCACACAGGATTGAAAGCAAGATTCTCCTCCATGCATTGGTGCCTTGTTCGGTATGAAATAGATCCACTGGCGCTGAACAGGGGCATTTATGTATGTGAGGAACATTTTGGAGATGACAAGAGAAACTGCAGAGAAATTTGGTGAGACCTGAGGGAGTGGGGAACAGAAAGAGATGGGAAGAACAAGATAGTCTCTGGAGGGATGACCCGCTTTTAAGATTGGCTTGTCATCTTGCTGCTCCACTCACCTGAGAAAGGA
Source organism: Anseranas semipalmata (assembly GCA_013399115.1). Classification (NCBI taxonomy): domain Eukaryota; kingdom Metazoa; phylum Chordata; class Aves; order Anseriformes; family Anseranatidae; genus Anseranas; species Anseranas semipalmata. Next base: position 735,910 of record VXAA01001635.1, read on the forward strand.
CTCCTGGTCTCAGGGCAGTGGGGAGGCACCGATGTGCAGCCAGGGAGCCACGTGCTGCCATGGGATATCCGGGCACTGGCAGCGAGACGAGGCTGTGTGGCATTGCAGCTGGGTGTCTGTAGCCCAGCTGGAGCTGTGGCAGTCCTGGCATGGCTGGACAGGCTGCATCTGCAACCAGTCACCCGCATGCACAGTGAGAAAGCTCAGGCAGACTGTAGCTTACCCGCAGTGGCCACATCTGTGAATGTCCAGCTGTTGGTTATTTCCAGGAGAAGACTATCACACAGGCTTTTTGCAAGACTTGACTGAAGCAGTGCAGTGAATCCTGTAGTACAAAGGACATTTGGCAATCCTAGCACTGGCAATTGAGTCATTGTCACTCAACCAGGTGACCAATGGGAGGCCAGGAGAGGAGCTTAAGAGGCAGAAGGGAAAAGCAGAAACCAAAAGGCTAGTAGATATATGGGGGAGTAGGAGATACTGGGTAAATACTGGAGGCCCAGGCGGAAATATCAGAGAAGCCCATCGCACTTGGAGTGCACCTGGGAGATCAAGCCTGCATATACAGAAACAGGAACAATTGTCATTTCTCAGATATGGGAAACCAAGTTGCAATGATATGCGTAACGTGTCCCCAAAGTGTGGCAACACAGTGAGTTCCCATCCTCTCTCTCCTCTGGGACAGGTCCATCTTTTGGGACAGGTACAAGAAAGGTGAAGTCTTTCTTCACCTTTAAAAGCCCTCCTATTCATTACTGAGCTATTGGACCAGATGATACCTGAATAATCCTGCACAGCAGATAAAATTGCGCTGGACATTAGCAGAGCTCTCCAGAATTATGGGGCTTTGCCCAACCTCATCTCCAACAATATGAAGTCTCGCCTGACAGTTTGGACTTTTCTGTGCAAAAATACTGTAGTACTGACACAGAGGCATGGATAAGTCATGTGCTGGCCCATTGCCCAGCTTAGTGTTTAGTTTGGCTTCAGCAGTTCAGCTGACACACACATCTTTCTTCGATTTCCCTTCTGCAGTCCCTCCATTTCCCTAGCGTCCCTTCTCCTCCTGCCCCACCACTTTCCATCACCTCTCAGCCCACTGCACACGCTCCCCGTTCACAGCTAAGGCTGCACATGCTGCCCCACTCTGGTCACACAGACCCCTGGTCAGGCTGCGTTGTGCCTTACTGTGCAAGTTATCACCCCCAAAAGCAATGGGGCTATTGAGCAGGACACACTAGACCTGACTGTAAAGGGCAAAACAGCCCAGAGAAGAAAATAGAAGATGTTGTAGTCATGTCACATCCAGCTTTTTTATGTAGCCATGTACTGCCTCCTGTAGCAATGACCCAGCCCATTAGACCCACTCAGCCTTTCTTTCACCTTTTTAGCCACCAGTCATTGATAATCTGTGCCATTAATCCTGCCTGTCACTAAAGCTAAGGTACATACCTGCACACTGCAACGCAGTAGCTGAATATACTGCATAAGAGCAAGAATCTTCCTAATGGACTTCTGCAGTGAGAGTGGTAAATGGGGGTGTTCCCAGCTACATATATCCTAGTGAGAGGTAATGAACAGCACTCCCAGAGCATTTTGCTAATAACCTCAAATAGAGTGAAGAGTTCAGCTGGGAGGGGTGATTTTTTTTTTTTTTTGGTAAAAGTTTGATGAGCTTTCAGAACCCAATATTTCAGAGCTCGCTGGTTGCTAATTAAGGGTTAGTATACTAAATTAGCAGTAAATTAACATTCATTCCTCTGCTAGTACACTAGAGCTGCAGGAAATTACCCAAATTATTCAGGTAGTGACATTCATCACTGGGTGGAATGACTGTAGCTTAAACAAGATTTAGTGCTACTCTGTAGCTAATATTCACAGCTGCAGTAGCAGAGAGGCAGGCTCCCTCATTCACAGTAATTTTGACAGCATAGGTGCCAAAGTAGGGTAAAATGTTCATCTGAGCTGTTGATTATTGAGGCAATAGGACAGGACAGGCACTGCATTGCTGAGATCACTGCATGCTTGGGGTGCAAATGGGGAGGCAACTGGCTGGTGGCTGCAAGTGACTAAGTGCGGCCATAAAATGAAAATACAACCCCCAAAAATACCTCTGTGCATTTGCTGGGGATAATTGATGCTGGTGCAGCATCACTTCAAACCAGTCGTAAAGCTCCATCTGTAGCTGCAGCTCTATAGACATTTCATAATTATGTTTAATATTACAATCCCCTATTTCTAGCGAGGATTTGAGGATCTCTGCACATTTGTCTAAGTGATGAGCATTTTATCCAGGGCTTAGGAGCTTACCTTCCTCCTTGGGGGAATGGATGGCTCTGGAGTTGCTGACTGCCTTCAGAGCCTTCACCCACCTCTGTTCAGGTCAAATCCAACACAACCATAACAGCCTGAAGAACCTACTGCCAGACAAGCTTTAGATGGTCTGTGATAGTGGGGTGAGCACCTTACTGCAGCCAGATGCCCACAGCCCAGCAGTGACCCTGCCCAATTTGTCCCTCTTGAAGGACAAGGGTACACTTGAAGTGCTAAAGACTGGAGCTCACTGTGTTCCCAGACCAGGTGGTAACCAGTTGCTTTGGCACCAGGAAGATTTGCACCACCATTATCCACTACTGCAGACAACGTCCAACTTCCTTCACCAGATATCCATTTGTAGTAAATTCCTTGCAAGAACCTCAAGCCAACACACAACATTTACAAAGAATGTAAAACTTTCACGTCTGGGCTCTCCCAGACATTCTGTGCTTTTGAACAGGCCTGCAAGCAGTGTGCAGGGAGGGAAGGTCCATGCAGAAAAAACAAGGACTGTTCTTGTTCTAGCACATATCAGTGACAAAGGAGCCAAAAAGAAGGAGGGAATCAAAGAACATGTGTGAGGAAGATGGCGACAAAGTGAGGAGATGAAGGCTCTGAGAACAAAGTGCTGCTGCTTTCTGATTCACTAAGACTGTGCATCAAGGATCAAAAGCCTTTAATATTTAAGGAGAAACTCTTTAAGATGCCATTTTACCCTTGACCATTAAGAACACAATCAGTTTGTAAAATGCATATGGCTGAATAAATGCAGTTACACAGACAACAGGATGTATCCCATTTGATCACAAAGAAGTCCATGTACTGTCTGAAGCCTTGTGCAGAATGGCAGCAGGGGTCTTTAAACTCTACTTATGAATTCTTCAGCACTCAGGCTCAGGGAATGAGTTGTCCCCCCCTGCAAACAAAGTCCTAGTCTAAAGCAGGCATGTTTTTAAGCTCACGGATGGGGATTTCAGATGGCACTGCTATTAATTTTCACTCTTCTGGCTCTGTTCCTTGTCTGCTGCTGGCAATCACAGTGGGATCAAGAATGAGTCTCAAAACAGGAGGAAAAGACAGTTGTCTAGTTGTGCTTTTTACATTCTCCCAAAAGCAGCCCAGAGCAGGGATGATAATACATATCTTAATTAACTACGGCCCTCCACAAACTGCCTGGGGCAGGTTTTTATAGATACTGGCTTCTGGCTGGACAACTGGCAAGCAGACTTTTACTGCCTGGAAACAAAGGCACTGCAAAAAGCCAGTAAGTTAAATCAATGTTCTATTAATTCATTTTTAAAATCTCACAGGAACACAGCGCTCTTTGTCCAAAAATGTTCCAGAGCTTTAACAGCTGCACTGCTAGCACGTGAAGCAGAAGAACAGACTTCTCAGATGTTGATGTGTGCAGGGACATTGCTCTCCGCCATTTAAAATCCACCAGGCTTTACAGAAAGCTGGTATCAGCCCACCTTTGTCACCCGGCTTGCCCTTAAGATGAAGAATGACCAGATTGCTGTGCTAAGAAGAGCTGCTAACATGAAAGAAGCAAATCTCTAACTTCCTGGAAATTGTTTGTGTCTCTCCCTTCCTTATCTTTCAAGGCACGGGGCACACGTGTGCCTCAACATGCTGAGCAGTGACAGAAGCAGCAGCTGCCATCACCACTTTGCAGCCACTCCTGAGGTGCAGTAAGAGAGGAGTCTGTATACTTGCTCCTTTGAACCTGCAATGAAGAATGAATTTCACATAGTGCTCTCAAGGAGCAGCTGCTGCCTCCCCTTCCACAGGGATGAAGGTTGCTCTTCTGCCTCTGCCTTGCTCTGCCAGGCAACGCAGAAGGAACTAAGGCACACTAGACCTTCTGTTTGTCCTCGGGGAGGTGGAAGGGACTGGACTGCTTCTCCCATTACCAACAGCCTTTTCTGAGCCCCTCAACAGCAGGTGTCTGCCTTAAAAAGCCCTTCCTGCAGGACCCAGTTACCGAGAGCCTCAGAGGAAAACAGTGCTTCCAAACATCAGAGCTGGTCGTGGGGAACGTGGAACAAAACCCAAGACCGTACGAAGAACGGACGAATGTCGAAGCCCAAGTGTGCTGTCTGGCACTGAAGCTGTGTTACGATGCCAGGCGGGCGGGAAGCAGGACAGCCGGTGGCTGGCAGCGCAGGAGCACCCAGCTGCGTGGTGACTGCACACCGACCGGCCCCGGCCTGCACCGCACCCCCTCCAGTAACACTTTTCCTCGGTCGCTCACACGGCCTGTACGCAGGACCACAAGCCCCGTTTCGCAGAGGGCTGATGTTGCTGTAGCGACTTCCCTAGGCTCACCCAGGAGGCCTGCGCAGAGCCAAGAACAGACCACGGGTTTCCTACGTGCCAAGTTACCAGCTCTCCATTAAGCTAAACTGTCCTACAAGCATAAAGCGCCTCAGAGCACAATTTTTGGGCATGGAGTAGGAACTGCACAGAGCAGAGCATCTGTGCCGGCGCTGTACGCGGGGCTCAGCCTGCTCTGACTTCGCCTGCCCATCTGCACCCTCCCGTTCTCCCAAAGGGCTCTCCCCAACCAAACACCGCTGTACATTTTGGAAGGATTTCCATCCCACGGATGTTTCATACACATTTTTAACTTTCCACATGTTTTTAAAACAAGAAGAAAAAGCAATGAATGTCTTGCAATGACAAACAACGTATGCTGTGACATTGGAAAACATGCAGCATCTTATTAACAAAAGCTGTGCAACTAGTCTGTTACAGGGACTAAGTCAAAGTGCCAATTTTGTAATGCTGTTTACCAAAATCAAACAGGCATTCTGCAGTCCACCTGTTCCTAGTGCCATTGAATTCACGATAACCATTTTCTGAAGCCAGAGAAATAATTACTAGACCAGTTTATTGATGGCAGCTGGTTCGGAGTGAGAAAGTCCAAAATGTGCAATAATTAAAGACTGTAAGGGATGCAAGCTATTAAAAGGACAAAGAAAGTAAAACAAACCAGTCCAGAATGGGCAAATAGACACCTTCCATGGGAAACAAAAACCTCTCCTTCTCCAGGCTGGTGCATTCACAGTCAACTCACAGGGAAGCCAGTAAAGGTGCGGAGGGGAAAAAAACAACAAGCCAAACTTCTGCGCTTATGTTTTTCATCCAGGAATTATAGCCCAGTCCTTGTCACTAGCACAGGATTCAAAGTGCTCGAGTCAAGCAATGGCCTAGAGATCAACCTGTGCCAGCTGCTTCAAAAGGCCCTGTAAAATCCCATAATGGGGGATTATGCACTAGTATGCCTAAGGGAAGAGTTGTGCTTAGCGTATGGCCGAAAGTACAAAGGAGGAAATTCCAGCCCACCTAACTGTAGATGATATTTCTAATTATACTAATGCTGCCAATCTGTCGGTCTCAATATCCTACCTTGTGGCAATGAGTTCCACAGGCTAATTAAAACTTAGGTTAAAAGTTCTTCCTATTAAAGCTGTTCAATACATTTACTTCAAATTTAATTTGATGTCTCTTTCTTATCCAAGAGAGGAAAGAGTCATGGAATTGCTGTTTTATTATATCCATCATAGTCTGTCTTTTAGTGGCACATCTCATGTATTGTTCTCCCTAAAATAAACAGACCTAACCTTTGCAATCTCTGCTTGCATGCAAATCTTCCTGCTGAAGTATTTTCCATGCCTCTGATTAGGTTTGTTGCCCTTCACTGAACCTCTTCTATTTCCTGCTCTATCATTTTTTAATTAGGGTAACCAAACCAAACATGCCTCTCAAGGTGAGGCCACATCACCATCTCTAGAACAACACTGTCATATTTTCAGTGTTGTCCTCTATTCAGCAAATTAATGTCATGCCATTTCACATTTATGCTTTCCTGATCACTGCTCAGACCTGAGCAGATGTTTTCCATTGAGCTCTCAAGATCTTTTTCTGTTTTGAAACTTACCCCATTAGAAGATCAACTGTTCCATCCAATTAATAGCAACTTCTTTTCACTTGCATCAATTTTTTTCTATCAGTATTTTGATGAATAATATAGCTTTTGTAAATTTGAAGGAAACTCTTAATCATGTTTAGAATTGATTAAATTTTGGATCATCAAATTTCTTCAATTTGCTACTTATTTTCTTTTTTCAGATTTCATGAAATAGTGGGCACAGGCTCAATGGGTGCCTACTACACAAATGACCATATATGTGATTACTCAAGCTCTTCAGAGAGATGATTTTTAAAGAATGCAAGTATTAAAGCATAAATAAGAGCCTGATTTATTTTTGAAGCATTTTTGAGTCTCAAACCTCATCTTTCTGCACCTGTACCACAAGCCTACAAAGAGGGACGGAGGGAAGGAGCCTCTGTCTCTTCCCAGGGTATATTCACATGCACAGCACCAAGCCAAACAAACCCACTTTCTCTACCTGCTGTAACACAATTTTCAAGAAAGGTGAACATGACAATCTTCAAAGACATTTTAAACAAAACTATGTCAGTAAAGGCTTCATCACCCTATGTACCACACACTTCTATAACGTATGAAGAGAAATACCCCTCTCAGTGAAATCCAGACCACATGTGGTTTCTGAATGCAGAATGTCTTTTTATAATGATATATTCATGCTCACTGTCATCCTTCAGAGACTCCCTATAGAGTGGGGATGCTTTTCCCTCAAAAAAAAAGTATTGAATTACTTTAGTGGGAATCAAGTTTCTGAACGCCCACAAGAGGAAGAAGAAAGATGAAGGGAATCTTCAGCAGTTTCACATCTAGTTAGAAGTCCCTTTTTCAAGGATTTAGATAAGATATGTTCCTACCAGAGAATTATTCCCAAATTCTCAGCAGCAGCCTCCTGCAGCCACAGACAGGCACAGACATTTTGCTCTTCAGATACCTGAAGAGCTCATCTCAAATCACCACTTAGTGCTGCGGCTTTTAGCATTGGCTTCTGGGATGCTATTAATTACAGGAGCTGATTTTATATATATTTACTTATTTATTTCCCCCAGTACATGACACACTAACCTGTCACAAGTTATTTATCTCTAATGAGAACTGCATATTAGACAAGAGTCCAGAAGCATAGCCAGGTGTTATTTGAAAAAGCTATATTTCTGCTGGGGAGGAAAAATCATCACTTTTTCCAAAGATCAGCTTTCTGGAAAAGAAAAATGGCTACTTCCCTTTTAGGAAAAAAACAATGGTTTCTACCTCAGCTAAAGATTCCCATCTGCTGTGGGCTCTCTGACTCATTGGCTTATTAGCAAAATTGTCTGAGAGCAGCATAAATCTGATTTACTCAGAAACCAAATCTGCAGTTAGACAAAAAATCACAGTCCGCCACTCCCCCTTAAATCACACTCCTTCACTGTGTTCAGTTCATTAGCACCAGCGGTCAGCAGCGCTGCTGGACAGACGTTCCCCCAAATCACGTGCAGAATTTTGCCCTCCGCTACGAGGCTTTTGGCCAGCACCAGCCCAAGGGCTGGGTTTCTCTCCCCAGCAGATAGTCCATCCACAGCTGTAATTTCTGGCTGGTGGCATTTATGCTGTGATTCCCTTTTGGCCATCTGTACAGAACAACCCCATTTGTTTTGCTTTTGCCTCTCTGCCTCTCTTTATCTTCTGAATATAATGCGCTGTCAGGGCCATGCTTTGGTTTGTATCTTTTAACGGCTGTCACCACTCAGCAGCTCACTCCATGCTTCTCTTTTAATAGCACATTTCTTCTCTGCTTTACACTGAGCCATTACAACTTGGCTGACCAGCGCTACACACTTCTGGGGTCAGGTGTGACATTGTAAGTTTGCTGGGGTTAATTTTTCAGTTGCTTTTTGCTGGTACTTAGACACACTCTCTTAGTAAATCATCGGAGCTAATCGGGGAGGGTGTCTGGGGAGTACAACGGAGGCACAGTTTACAGGCTATGTTTATAGCTCTGTATTCCTTTTTCCATCCAAGTCTGTCATCTGGGGAGGCGGTACATCCTGATCTCTACCAACGTGAGATCAAAGCCTTCCAGAGTTGTCACAACTCTGAGCCTGTTGTTATCCATATTTACACGTGTTTATTTTTAGAGTTATTATTAATATTAACTCATCTTGGCAGTTCCCGAGCAGTCACATGGGTAAGGACCCTATCTGCTAAACACTGTACACATGCAAACCAAAATGACATCTCTCCAAGGAGCTTATAGCCTCAGGAGAAGCCAGCAACAGAGAGGACGGTTAAATGTGGGATTTCATCCAGGTTAATTCTGTATAAACAGAGACATGCTCCACAGGTCAGCTTATCACTGGAGTTTGGGGCCCCACTTCTGTCACAATGAGCCAGAATTAGGCATCCTGATATCTCTGAAGAACTGGTTGTCAGAGCCATTGCACCTCATTTTCAGTAATAGTCAACACAGGCTTCCTGAAGCTGCAGCACCCCAATAACGTCAGTGCAGCACTCTGCACAGCAGTGCCATGTTTCAGGGCACAGGGAAGAACCATCAGGTCCTTCATAACAACCCATTCCAGGATCTTCATAGCCCCAGTTCACCAGTTCTCAAGGTACCCAACTCCCCCCAAACCAGCAAAAGCACTCAAAGGATTTGGGACCTTGGCTTCATTTCAGCAGAGGCTGAGGAGGTGTGACATGCCACGTGTCCAGAGCCGTTGTGTTCACAAGCGCAGAGGTCCACTTGCAACCATTTCTGTGACAAATGACACCAAAGGAGATCAGTGCCGAATGCAGTTGGAGTTTTACAGTTGTTCCCTTAGCAATTCTTTGGATTTTGTTTAGCTCACTTCAGCAACAACAGCTGGGAGCAGTATTTCCTTCAAATTATAGAAAGATTTAGTGTTATCTTAATGTGATACAAGTGTAGCCTGAATTATATTTAGGAGGAAGCACAATATGTGCTAATGAATAACAAAGACTTTGTACAAGGGTATTAGCCTGTCTCTGACTGCTGCTGCTTGAGCCAGTTCTCACCTTTTTAATAGCGTTAGTGATTCACAACAGATCTGCCACTCAGCAGCCTCCTCCCAAGGGAGGTTATAGGAAATGGCCTCCATTTGATACAGTTTAAGCTGCACAGAAGCACCTGCTTCTGGACATGACAGAGTTGAGCTGGAGGAGAGCTGGACTTCCTCTTCTACAGTCCTACAAGGCATCTTTAGCACTCAGATCCTATAAAAGCAGGGGTGCCCACATCCACTATGTGAAAAGCAGTAATTACACAAAGAGTTTGGACAGAGGCTTGGCCCAAGCTGCATTCCAAAAGCTGGCAGCAGTTCCAAGATATAGTCCTTATTTTGTCCTTCTCAGTTTGTCCATCTGCAATATAAACAGGCTTTTTGTAGAATATTAATGTCTGTATCACTGCTATGGACGTGTGAGTGGTAGGAAACAGAAGTTTAGTGTAGTCAACAGTAAACTATCAGCTGCGATCAAGAATGGCACCAATATGGTTCACTGACTATCTGAATTACTTCAGGGTATCTAAGCAAATCCCTGCAACATATCACAGCTACCAAAGGAACACCAGATTTTACGCAAAGGAGAACATTTTAAAAAAGATGCTACATAAAAACACCGACAGAAATAGCAGAGCAAGTGAAGTGCTAATGGATGTTCCTTTCTTTCTGTATTATTTATCTTTCATAAAAATACTACATAAATATGCTTTCTCCCATAGAAAGAGACAAAAATAACATTTGACTTATCTGTTTAGGAAATAGTGACATGTGTCAACCAAATTGTTTCAACACAGGATTCTTCAGTTTCAGCAACTGTCAGAGGGCTCCCTCCACTGAAAACAATCAATGCATTTGACAGATAAAGAGAGGTAATATAGTGACTTATTTTGATACAACTTGACAGATTTTTTGACAGTAGTTTTCACTGTCAGTCTATAGGATTTGAATTTTAACTGGGGCCCATGAGAAATATGCTTTTGGTCTTTAACACTGAATCTCTGCAAATCAAAAGGGCAGTGGTAGCACAGTACTTACCCACTTTTTATTCACCATTATCTATCAGTCTTCATTTTTAATTACTCATTTTTAATACCTTTCCCAATTTTTATACTCTTGAGATGTCATAATAAGGCACATTTAAACTCTACTTTGCTGCTCCCTTGGCAAGAAGGGACATTTCACGCAGCTAGACTTGGAGACAGAGCTATTTTCTAATGTCACTATGTTCGAATTGACAGTTCAGTTCCATCAAGAGCTCATCTGTTCTGCTCTTACGAGACTGCAGAAACTTAAAAGAACTTATTAATATAGATTATGAAATATTCAAACACTTGTCCATGCAGGAGCTTGTGGGGCTACAGATCTCTTCATTAAAATTCTTTATACAAAACACTTCTTTCCATCTAAAAAAAGGGGGAGGGGGATCTGGATCAGAAGAATTCTCGTAAAACAGGAACAAGGCATTTGAAGTAATCACCTAAAATATGACCAGGACCTTCACGGCTGCAAACCAGCACTGTCTCACAGAATGGGTCAGGAGCTATAGGCTCGCTGTTGGCAGACACTGCCCTCAGACAAAGAGGAAGCATGGGTAGGTTGAAGAGGACAGAAGGAAATTCCTCGTATATATTTGGTATTTTGATAATAGCCTCTTTCAATAATTACCATTTTGAACAACTTCTCCCACCAAGAGGTCAGGCAGAATCCACTTGCTCTGATCTCATTTGTTCATTCCTGGCTGCAATGTCCATGAACATTGTCACCGTATCATTTATTTTGTCTTTGATATGAATATGTGACCTTGTAGGGTTTGGTATCTAAATATTTATTTGTTTCCAAGCCTAAATTCACAACATGATGTGTGAAAATCCCCTTTGGTATAACAATGCTCAGAGAGACAGGGCTGTGAGATGACTGAAGGTACAAAGGTGCAGGAAATAAAAGGACTTGTATTCCTAACTCATCATCCATATACTGCTCGAAACAAGAATCGCATCCTGGCTTTTGATGTATTGTTGTTGTATATGTTGAGAGCTCGGTTATGTTTAAATGTAGTACTTCAGCTCCTTTGCTTAACAACACCTGATAACTTGCTTGACATCTCAAAGAGTTTCTTAAAATATTCTTAAACCTTTGGCATCCCTTCCTGCCCTGGGCTTCATGAATAAAACATTTATCCAGTCAGCAGCTTTAGCAAAGAGGAACAGCCAAGTTCCATCCATCAACGTCAGCAGCTGAATTACTGAGTGATTTCAGATCCTTTAATAACTCTGTTTCTTTATGACTATGTTGGTAAACAATCAAATAGTGTTGGCACCTGGCTTTCAGTGAACATTAATTTTTTTGCATTATCAAATACCACTAATACAACTTGTTGCTCTTATTGTTGTTATTTCAATAAAAAGAGTCTGCAACACTATTCACCTTTGTGAGAATGCACTGAGGTTTATTCTTGATTTGTTATGAAGGTCATCGAAAGCTACTCGCATTAAACCTGCTGGGACTTTTTTAAAAAAAAAAAAAGAACAAGGATAAATAGAGCCTTTACTTCACATATAATGTGCTTCATTTATCATTGGGATCACCAAGTAGTAATACACTGCCCTTTTTGTAAGGTTGTTAATAGAAACTAAGCATTTTGGGGTGAAAAACCAATGATATAAAGCTTCTGTTGTTGTGGAAGTCCAATGAAGCTTGGAGATCTAAGTACTATAAGGAAATTGCCTACAGAGATTCAAAAGGAGGCTCCTGGTTCAAGCCTCTGCGCTAGAGGAGGGGGGAGCGAAAGAAAATCAGAGCTTTCTGAATTCAAAACCTAGCCAGAATGTGTCCGAGCACATTTGTTTTGAGTTAAATGGGTATTCAAGATAAACATCTTTTCACAGCACTTTACACTGGCAGAACACTAGGAAGAGCTTTTGCACATGCTTGGACACCAGCACCGGTTTAGCCTCTAACCAGGACATGCAAATGGAAAGCCCTGATATTCAATCCTCTAACCTCTCATGCAGGAAAACTATTCTTAGGCATGCAAGAATAACACATTGAAGTTGAAAGGGTCATCTAAATAAGGATGACTGTCCAGGGTACGGCCCCTGGTCTGTCTCTATTCACCAGGGATTTGTGCATGGAATATAAACAACAAATACCCACAGACACTGATAGGAGCATAACTCTGAATATCTGAGCCTGCATAAATAAACCTTCTGAGGACAGAAACAACTACCAACACTGCAACTGTAGGGGATTAAAACCAAGCGAGGTCCCAACAAACAACAGAAGAGCACAAGGAGATCTGCCTGCTACCACGGAGGCAGAAAGCTTCTACAAGGAAGGTCCCATCTGCTCGCCAGGCGCCCAGAGACCAGGGGCTGATCGCACCAGAGAAGACAGGTTTTCATCCAAGTTTCTGCAGGTTTAAATGAGCTCCGCTCTACTGATGTGAGGGGGCACAGGTAGGGACCAGTAACATTTTCATTTAGCGGCATCTTAGAGTCTCTCCATAGGAAAATAAACAGACTCTTCTGTAAAATTACACCCAATTAAGCCACAGGTAAATAATTAAGCCACAGGCTTCAGTATTTAAGCACTTCCCAGTTGCTTGGATAAGTGAAGTGTCACTGTTATGTATTAAGCTGCTATACTCTAAGTTTTCTCTGTTGCATCTTAAAAATAAAAACCAGCACTTATACCTAACTGAAGGCTGGCTCTGGCTCCTTTGTGGAAATGAAGGGAATTTCTGCTCCTGAGGAGCAAGCACAAGGTAGCCAACCCTTTGACTCCCAAGAAAGGTGATGGTGAACATTATTAACCATGAACATGCTGGCTTGATGAGACAAAAACCCACTTGCATAAAAGACCAGCTGGCCCGTGTCACACAGCCAGCTTGCACGACCGGACCCAAGGGAGGAGAGCTCAGAGCCAGGAGGACTTTCAGTGCCAGGCTGCATGTCCTGTTCGTGGGCAGGGACTTGGGGACAACTTCTCAGAAATCTGTCCCCAGGCTGAGCTGGGGGCAGCAGGACCCCCTCCACCCTGCTCCAACATGTGCAGGCCTGGGGCTAGTCATCGCTTTGAGGTGGGGGCTTTCCCTATGTTTCTTTTCAAAGTTGCAATTCTTCTTACAACCTGTTGAAGAAAAACTATGGAAGCCAAAGGGGAGTCTTTGCACTGGGCTTTGGAATGGGCCCCATGAATTTCTAGTTCCAGCTAAAATCAAAAATAAAATCAAAACATCTCATTTTATTTCCTTGTTTGATCCACAGGCTCTGAAGTTGTACATACAAGCTACACCTCACTTATTTGATATGTGCAACCTCTCCATCACAGATCAATCTCCAGAGGAATTAATTACCACTTTTTCTGTATTTTGTTGTTGTTGTTGTTAATGCTGTGGATTCCATAACCAGATACATGGGTATCTTTTCTGTCTTTAAAGAAAAAATAAATAGAAACACAGTCCCATCTCCACTCTATCGACAGCAGCTGCAGCTGGAGTGCCCAAGGCCAAAAATCCTTTGTCTTGAATTTTAAAAAATGTCTGATTTCCCCCACCCCCCCATCCTCACTGAAACATGTTTCACGCTTAGCTACTGGAAACATGCCCTGCAGACATTTACATCGCAGGCTTTGTTATTATAAGTTACAGTAAAAGACAAAAGGAACAAGGTTTTGTAACCAGAGGGCAAACATTGCAACTGCTAATTTGTTAGGGGGTGACATTTCTGATAATGCCGCTTTAGTTGAGCTACCATTCCATATTGTAATTTCATTATAGCATCCTATCACAGCACTTAATAGGAGAGATACACATCAACAGATCTATTACCTAAAACAAACAAAGATATTAGGAAATTTCCTGAGACTGAGTTGTATATTGACTTCTGGTCAGCATTTCCAGAGTATTTCATTAAATTTATGTCATCAAAAAACATAACATATGGACCTTCTGAACAGGAACTCATACCAGCAGGAGTAACACAATTGTTTTTCCCCATTTTGTGATTTATCATCCATTCCATTACAAGCTACACAGACTGTCATTTTTCTTTAAATGTGTTTGATAAAAGAGCTCTTGTTCTACCAGGTCAGGTATTATTATTCACCAACATTATGTACCAACCAGCACGAACGCCAGCAGCAGCTGCAGAGCTGTCGCTGAAAATCAGAGTTAGTGCTGGGCTTCTCCCTGCCATACACTGGTCCCATAAACATGGGGAGCAGCTGATGGGGACACAGCTCCCCACTCCCTCCCTGTGCTGAGCGGGACGCATGCACGCTCATGCCTGATACCACAGCAGAAGGCTGCCAAGAGCAGAAAACAGCCATGCCTTCCACAACACAGCCCATCAAAAGGATCTGGAGCTGCCTTTGCTCCCCGCTGACCCTGTTGTACATTGCCACTCATGCAGGTCAGTGGATGTCACTGCTGGTGACTCTGTGTCAACCCCATCCTGCGCTCACAGCTGGGACTTGCCCCAGACAACGTCCCATGGACTTAGCAGGGGTTTGAGCATGGTGGTGTTGGTGGCACTGCCACAGGCGTGGTACAAGGAGAGATGTGCCCTTGCAGCCCAGCGTCCCCCCCACAAGCGTGGGGTTGGGGACCTGCCCTTCACATGCCCTGCGCCTGTGAGATCAGTTTAGTGAAGCTCAGCTAAGGCAGGAGGTTCTCTTTGCACTTCTTGCCAGTTCTTAGATGTTCCCTTATCTGCTCTTAATTATCCAGACTATTTTTACACTGTTTCTCCCCCCACCTCCTAATTGCCCGAACTTATTTTCCTGATGGTTTTCTGCTGAAGATGAATTTCAGGAGCTCAGTATCTCAGGCAATTTCAAGACATAATTAACACCACCACTCCCCTCATTAGTGAGTGGCCTACTTTCTCTCCAGCAGTACCATCCCCCTAGATGTTTGGAAAAAGTCCTTATTATCCCCCATAGCTCCCTAACTAACATTAACTCCTTGTGTGGGGCCCCCTCTCCCCGAGTCCTCATCGCCTGCTGGTTCCCTTTCGAGTTTGTGTGCTGGGCACTTTTAGCTCCCATGGATGTGCTGCCTGTTCCTCTCTGATTTCAGTTTTAGATGAATTACACAGACCCCCTCCCACTTAATTGTAGTTTTGGGGCTTCCCCTGCTTCTGCCTCTGGTGAAGGTAATAATTTCTGTCCCAGCATAGAGTAAGTCCCTTTTTGTCACCCATCAGCAATCAAGGTGCACAGCTGACACCATCCTAGGTGCTGCTCAGACACAGAGGAGTGTACCCTTCCCAGAAGGTCTGCGATCAAGACAAAAGAGATCACAGAATCATAGAATCACAGAATATCCTGAGTTGGAAGGGACCCACAAGGATCATCAAGATGAGGAAGCGTGATTATCCCCATGGAAATTTTGGCTACTGAGGCACAAATATATGCAGCCCACAGCAAGCCCGGCTCCACAGCCCCATTGCAAACATCTTTTTCTTTTAAGTGCAAATCTCCTCCTCTCCACCTCAGCTAAACTCCTTTTGACTTCAGTAGGAGTTTTTCCTTGAGTAAGATGATCTATTTGGAATAGCAGACTGGACTCCTGCAGGTTCCCCTTCCCACAGTCCAAGAGCCCTGGCACAGATATGTCCTATTAACCCATCAGTAAGCAAAACCAAAGGCTTATTTCCAAAGCTGACCCATCAAGAGCTCACACAGGAATCTAAACTTAATTGTCTGTGGCTGTAACAATATCAGATAACCTCTGCAGAGATAAACAAGCAGACTTGGGAGATTAATATTTTCTTTGATATAAACTTTGTAGGATGTGCTGTTGTCAAAAAGTCCATAGAGATTACTTGTGTTGTAGTAGGTGGCACTTCATTTTCCAGAATCTATGACCCAGCAGAAATTACTGTCAGCTCCCTGACCAGCCGAGGGGTATTGATTCCCCCGTTACTACAGCAACCCATTAGTTATTAGATCGTGTCTCGTATGCAGTGACTAATCTGCCTCGGCGAGGTCTCGGATTTTGACACTTTTTCATTCTAATCCTTAATTAGTTTATTTGATGCGGCCTGCACATTTTATTTTTATACTAAGTAGTTATTGAAAATACAGTCAAACTGAGCGGAGATCAAAGGAGCAAAACCAGTACGCTGTCAACTAAACTAGTTATGCAAAAGAAAAAAGTAGCATGCCAGATCAAATGCATAAGCCAGCTTCACTCAACATGCCTAAAGTTGCACAAAAATGAACCCAGGACAGAATTCTGTCCCCAGACTTCACTTGAAACACGACTGCCCCTGATACCTCACCTCATTTGTCATGTCTGTCCCCATGATTACACCAAGGGGCTGGCAAGCGTTCACCAGCAGCTCTACCAGCCTCCCTCGGTACTTGGCTTCTCAAGGAGTAGGTGTTGACAGGTACCTTCCCTTTACACCAAAATTACCAGAGGCCGGGTACCCCCCTTTTTGATGTGCAAGTGGTGAATGAGGACCCCATCAAAAACCAGAGCACACCCCACAGTCGAGGGATTCCTGTCTGAGCAACAACCTGAACCTGGAGAGAGCAGCAGTGTGCATTGCTGAGACCCACGCTCATTCACACACACCACTAGACACATACAGTTGCAGGTTTTGTCCACAGACTTAAGCAATTTAACCTTTTATCACATTCACTAATAAGCCCCTGTGTCAACCTGACAAAAAATCCTAATACTGGAAACAAAGCAGCTCTCATTAATTCAAAAACAACTATTCCTATTCACAAACAACAAAAGTGTAGAGCACTCAGTACCAAAAGTCAGAATGAAAATAAAAAATGAAGAATTTGTTTAACTGAGGTGCCATAAAATTTCTTCTCATGCCTCCTTAAGTTGTTATTAACTGAAAATAAAGTTCCAAGCAGAGTCCATCCCTTCCAGCCTTCCTACTGCAGGATATAAAATATGAAAGCAACTTCATTCTCAGGCAACAAAATCCAGTTATGTCTACTGACTGTACAGTAAGGGCAATTGCTATGTGTTTGCCATGGGAAAATTTCATTACATCAACAGTCTACATTCTGATAAAATCTCTCTTGGTATCTTTCATGGAAACTGTGCACCACTTTCGCATTTGTATAAAAGTAGATGAAAACAAATCAGCGTGTTAGGTCTG
This sequence comes from Anseranas semipalmata, assembly GCA_013399115.1. Classification (NCBI taxonomy): domain Eukaryota; kingdom Metazoa; phylum Chordata; class Aves; order Anseriformes; family Anseranatidae; genus Anseranas; species Anseranas semipalmata. The sequence goes on from VXAA01001635.1 coordinate 753,315, forward strand.
CTGTTCTACTGAGTATCGGCGGAACATTAAGCATAACACATTTAGTTACTGAAGAGGAGATGATGGGATCTGCCAGATGAATTGGCTTAAGAACAACTGCTGTAACATGGAGATGCAAATTCTAGCTAATGCCTACCAGGTAATGCCTCCCTGGCTGTGCACCTGAAAAGGTTTAGGCACAAAACACCCACCAGATTTTCATGCACTTAAATGAATGAATGTGTGTCTGAAACCCCTGTCTCTCAGGTTTTGACTGTGCCACATCCCTAGGTGTCAGGGTGGGCACGGGCCTCAGCTGCATGTTTAAGCTTACACAAGCAAGCTACATTTCTGCAGTTTTAGAAGAGGGCCTGAAAATTTGCCAAACTAAGCAATAAGGAAAGCTTTGCTTTAGCTTAATTTGATAGCAGACTATGGATTCATGCTGTGGCCTTTTCCCAAGTCTGATTCATCAAGTGGAGGAAAAAGAAAGGGATCCTGAAGTAGAAAGGCTTGGAGTAAGTATCCAGACATCTCACTGCATGCATTATTTGGTATTTTCACCAGGCTGGGGGGCACACCAGGTTGCAAATTAGTCCTGGAGACTCTGTGCTTCACCAGTATTCTCTGTCACACAATTTAAATTTCACAAAATCAAAGAGATGGAAAGGGAACATTTAGACCACTCACTTACCAGTTTCAGGTCACTCCCTATAACACAGTCTCCAGTGTTTTGCTCAGTTTTAAAAGACTCAAAAAAAAACAGAGATTAAATGTGAATAGACTGAAACAAAAGAGAATTTGGAATTGCCTTGATCTACATGATGTAGCATGAGAGTGTATGTATGAGTATGCCAGCAATTTTCTGAAACACACCCACGTTGATCCATTAGAAAATTGACTTAGTATGCTCAAGAAAGCATCTTGAATTATCCCAAGTATCCCATTTGTGATATCATTCATCTTGAACAAGTTTCTAGATGTAATTTATGGAACTGTGGGCTAACTATTACATCAGAACACTGCTCTAGAGAAATCTAACCCTGACTCTGAACCCATATCAGCAAGAGCAGGCAAGTGCTCCACCTATAGGTAGCTAAGTCGGACAAACCCTATTACCTAAATGAAAACCCACAGGCACACTGGATTCAGTAGTAAACCACAGACTATTTGATTATATTGAGATATATTTCATTGGAGGTGGACAGAAGTGCTAACAAAATGCAAAAGGAGGTTTCTCATCACTCTTGGTGAAGATGTAATAAAACCTTAAGGTCAAGTAAGATGCAGTTGCATCAATAAAATATCACTTAGAAAATTCAAGGGCACTGGGAGTTGGGCATTGGCATTTAATACAATTGGGCACACAGCTGGGGAATGTGAATGACCAATAAAAGCACCCAAGAAGCAAAGTTATCGTTCCTCATGCTTCTCATTAAGAAGATGGGGAGTCAGAAATGATCGGTAGCAATATACTAAAAAACCTGTCTACTAGACAAACTTATGCTTTCTGACAAAGTATGTTATAACGTCATACATATCAATTTCACCAAAGACAAAATGAAGCAGACATTCACGTCAGCCTTTCTTTTCCATAAATGTAACACTCTAGTAATGAGTAACTCAGCCTCAGGTTTGAAAAACTGAGATTTGAGGCCTTAATTTGAGGCACAGAGCAAGAACTTAAATCAGCCCCCCATATACCTTATCAGACCCTTAACTCTAGTGCTTCTGGCTACTTTGGGGAGTAAGAACTGGTGCTCCTGTCCTTTGAGGTTTCCCTCAGGACAGGTTGGGAACAGGTTGCCCAGAGAAGTAGTGGATACCCCATCCCTAGAAGTGTTCAAGGTCAGGCTAGATGGGGCTTTGGACAACCTGACCCAGTGAAAGATGTCCCTGACTATAGCAGGGGGCTTGGACAAGATGATCTTTAAAGGTCCCTTTCAACCCAAACCATTCTATGATTCTATGGTGAGCTGGAGAAAAGAAGCAGCACTAGGAGAGGAGACTTACAAACAATAACTCTCATACATCTGGGTTTGGGTCTGAATGAGAAAGAAGAAGAGACATCACAGCTAAGTCCCAGCTCCCGACTCTTCGTACACCATTACATACCCAGTTACCCGCAAATAAAGCACATTCTGCGTTCCTCTTCACATCATATTTCACTCTAGCATGTGAATAATCTGATATGCCTGCAAGCAGAGCCCAGATTCAAGAATATTAAGAAATTGCACAGATATAGTAATAATGAAACAAAATTCCTAAGCCAGAGAAAAGCCAGCTGTGTGTAATTCATTATGCCATGGAGACTGTCATGTTGCTCAATAGAAAAACATGCTTTTTGCCTGGCTTAGATCAGACCCGTTTGCCGGGAATTACGCTAAACCTATGACAAAATAATGAATTGTGCTTCAGGATATCACACATTTGTCTTGCAAATATAACCTAACTTTAGACACTTCTGAGAGTAAAGCAACATGCAATGCAAATACACATACACTGATAGTAAATGTACAAAATGGTGAAAAACAACAGCTGTACACTACAAAGCAGTGCACTGGAGCAGAGAATCTCTCTCGAGTACAAGTTCTAGCACCATTACCAGCAGACGTGACCATGGGCCACATCCTCAAACTGATAGAGATTACTGCAATTCCCTCTTCTGCAGGGCAGCTACACATAAAAGCACCAGAGGGACATGTGTCTTCACAGCCCCTGGGTGCTAAGTGAGGGCATGAACCAGTAGAACAAATCTGTATCTGATAGTTTATCTTACTTGAACCAAGGACTTATTTCACCTATACACTGCCCTTCGCAGCTGCTGTGCCTTGGAGGTGTTTTCTTTGCTCAGAAAAAAAGCTGTCTATAGTAACTCCAGCACCTTCTCCTAATGGTGGCTGGCTGTGATCCGATCACTGCTGTATGTAGCATTAAGGTCAATACGCCTGTAACCATAAATACCAAAATACATTTTGCTAATGATCAACCATCGTCACAGAGCAAAGACAAATGTGTTCACTGCAAGCTCTGAGAGCTCCATAGTGTTGCTTTTAGAAGAAGAAAATGCACTGAAGAACCTGGACTTCTTGTCCCTGGAAATAAGCCATGTCTTCATGGCCTAGTCACCTCTATAAATACAATGAAGTATGGTAAATACATCTGGGATTACATTAGACACTGAGCAATTTGGGAAGATTGGTCAACTGTGGAAATCCAAAATGATCTCACTAAAGCAGCTTAAGTGGTACTAGCTAAGCAGGTTTGGAGCTCCCATTTAGAGGCAGAATACCATTTTATGAGAGAACTCACTTTGCAAAACTGTCTAGGCTCAATGTCCATTACTAGACTACTTGATAATTTATTGTGTCGTAAGTTGGAGCTTCTCCTAGTGCCCTTTGTGTTGATGATGTCATTTGAAGATCACTCCTCTTTATGGTTGGTACATGCAGTAAAAAGATTTACAGTGTTCATGTCTCCACCAATGGCTCTTATGCACAACCTTTAAGATCTGAACAGAGTGGGATTCACCTCACCTAAACAATGTCCCAAAGTCAGGCTTTCAGCCTACTTTGTTGCATAGGTTCTTTCTTCAGTCAACAAAAAAGGAAAAGACATCTCCAGATTGTAACTCTCCCTATCTATTTTAGCAATCTACTTAATGAATCCAAGCCAAAGTGCTGTTACATATTTATCTGATGATACTATATGGGTTCAGTATCACAGGACAGACTTATTCATGCTACAGAGCAGTAAAACTCTGTCCTGTAAGCAACCTAACTTGGAATGAAAAAAATAAAGTGTATTCAGATGGCTTATACCCACCTTATGTATATGTTTATGACTCTTCTAGTCAATTTGTATGATAGATTTATGATTTTCCCCTCCAAACTTAACTTACCCTGGAAACCCAAGTGAAAAAAAAAAATGAAAAGACCTGAACTTGAGGGATTTGTGAGCCTAAACCACATCACAATTCTCCGGCTTCTGCAAATGCAGGCCCTGTAGCAAGCAGAGAGAACCAGCAGAGGAGGATTAACTACAATCCTCCCCCAACTCCACACGTGCCCCACTCCTGCCCCACTGAGCTTTGGTGCAGAAGAGCCTCAGAAAGGTTTTACTCGTTATGAAGCAGCAACACAGAGTTCATCAGTGGCATGATGAAAACCAAGCCACCGTGTGCTGCAACAGCCGCCGAGCTCAGCTGCAGCCCGCAGGGAAGCATCGCTGCCTTCACACCCCTGCGGCTTTGTGGCCCGGCTCAGCCTGGAAGCCACGCAGCCGTGGCTGGTCCTGCACTGCCTGGCCAGGGAGGGCAGAGGGGAGCTGTGCAGCCACCTCTGCCTTACCCGACCCGAAACGCTGTCCTGGCTGCCTTACTGGTGGGAAGGGAAATGGGAAGGATGCACAGCAGCCTGTGCGGTGGTACACTAAGCCCCAACTTGCAGTCCCTCCCTAGAAGCATTCAAAAAGCATCTTTGCATTACCTTAATGGAGGGAGGCAGAAGCCTGCGCTATGGCAGCCACAAAGGCATGCCAAAAGCATGCATGAAAAGCCACTTTAAAGATGTCAGAGGAACAGGCCATGTCAGTGCAGAACAGCAGGTAGTGAAAGGAACACACGCACCTTCCCTGCACAGGCTCAGCCTGGTCTCACTGCAGGCAATGGGGTTTTATCCTCTGGTGGCACTGGCTGCTCGATACGGCCACCTTGGGTTATTTCTCAGCCTCACTCTGTCTTTCAGGAACTTTCACACTTCCCATTTAGTGGCAGTACATGCACTACAGGGGACACAGCCACATTTGGGTGCTGGGGCACCTGCCTTCCCCAGTATCTCATGGGGTACAGGCAAGAACACTAGTCAGCATGTTAGCCCTTGCAAGTACACATCCAACCTCTGCATCCAAAGATTAAAACAACTGCACAACCATACCCACCTCTTTAAGATCCTGTTGCCGAATTAGTAAAACATGCAGCTACTGTATGTCATTTTTATTGTATATAAAAAGAGCCCATTACATTTATTTGGTACTTTTTTGTTGCTGTCATGAATCCTAAATAATAACCCTGTGTTTAGAAACAAGCCATTGGGGACCAATGAGATGCATTTATTGTAATTACATGATTCTTCTAATTAATTTTTGTCAGGAAAATTCAAAGTAAAATCCCCAGCTAAACATGCCCCCCTTTCCTCCAGCCTACAGACATGTCTCTAAGTCTTTCTTAAAGGGCTCGTTTCCTTTTTGCCCAGTTGAAATAAGGCAGAATGGTTACTGAGAATGGGCAGAAAGGAGAGAACATTGTCATTAGACCACATTGTTTAAATCAACCCGTAACAAGCATTTCATTTCGTTCGGGTCATTAACTGCATTTGAGTGAAAAATGTAGTTTGTCTGGCAAATTGGTTGGTGGCCAAATGCCTCCAACAGGAGACTCTTCTGGGTTAAACTCAAAGACAGCAACACAGACTCAAATTTTACAGATGGGAGACTTAGCCATAACGAAAACATGACTCAAACACGCATCCAAAAGAAGTGGATGCTTATCAAAGATACACACAAAATTTGATATTTACTGATTTCTGAGATTGTGCAGCCTGAGGCAGTATTCTCATAATTTATTCTCCTCTGTAGCACAGATCACTGAATGTCATAAAGTAATTCAGATAAGATAGTCTGTAATTAGGGGCTAATGATATCAGCTCTGCTGGACACACAGCCACTTCTGACATATGATGCCCAAGTGATTTTACTAAAACAATTTACCACATCCCTGGATAAGCCTCAGACAAACGAATAACCCATTTGAATGGTCAACCCCCCTTTTTCAAGCCCCAGTGAGCTTTGAGAACAGTTCATTTACTTTCTCTCTTGCTGCAGTCATTTGCAGAATTAAAAAGCCACCACCCCATCCCACTCTGCTTCCTGTTACCACAAATTGAAGAAGCACATCTCCCCCAGCCTTTCCACAAAGCGCATGTCCACCAGCCCTGTGAATGCAAACCCAAACTAGATGCCATGTATACACACAAGCACATTTATATATGAATAATACATAAATTGTATTTATTTAACTGAACTGCTTTCTGATCATTTCTCAGTTTTTCCAGGGACACTAGGTTCTAGTGCTGATCTCCAAAGTGATGCCACCTTCCTCAGGTTAGTGTCACCTCCAGGCATTGTGGTTTTTGACCCTTACCTCCACCACCCAAGTCACAAATGAAATATTGAACAGTCCCAGACCTCTGACAGGCACCATGAGGTACCTCACCTAAAGCACTCCCTAGTTTGACAGCAAACCACTGATAACTTCTCCCTGAACATAATTTGCCAATCATTCCCAGCCTGTGTTATAGACTCAATTTCCGTCTATTGCTTTGGAGATTGACATGAGAGACAGCATGAAAAGCCTCAACGCAGTCAAGCTGACACCCCTCCTCCCACACTGTCACAGAGGGGAACTAGGTGAGGTTGATATGTTGTGTCCCTGACAGTTGTGTTGTCTGCTCTTTATCACCCAGGATGTCCCGAGTGTGCACAGACAGATGGCTGGATCATTTGCCCCAGGAGTGAAGTCAAACTGACTGGTCTAGACCTGCCTGGCTCTGCTTTTTGGGCAGGTGCTACCCATATCTCACCTCTTCTCTTCCCCCAGAACCACCCCAGATCTCCTCACACTCTTGAAGATAATTAAGTGGTCCTGAAAATTGTTTCAGCCTCTTCTCAAAGAGCTCCAAGAGCTGGGAACACCCAGTTTGACCCAGTACCTTAATAGCTGTAGAAATCTGGAAGTCTATAGGGACTGCTAGAGCACGCATTTCCAGAGAGCAAAGAGGAGATGCTTTCTCCCTCAGGGCTCTGGCAAGTTCATGGTCTCATCACTACCAGCATCTCTTGCTGTCCCAGACACCTCATGTGTCGATCCTAGAGCACATAGCCTTCAGTTTGAATCACAAGCTTTCCTTTCACAAACGACACCTCCATTGCCAGTAAACTTTCCCCACTCCACCAGCTTATCCCTGTTTGTTCAGATCTGTTCCAACCCAGCCAGCACGCTATGGACAAAAACACTGCTCTACGCAGCCTGTGAAGCTGTTGGGTTTTGACTGTGTCCTGCAGTGTTGCTCTTCCCAAATCTTAGCCTGAGTGACCAGTGCTCTGACCTGCCAGATGCCCAGCAGCAGCCTCATTCGCCCCCATCTCTCTGGTGGTCCGCAGCCAGCTGTCTCCATCAGGCTGCCTGCTCCCAACAGCCAGCACCAGGAGCCTTGCAGCAGACACAGCCTGACTTCGCTCTAAGCATCAGGCTCTCCCCATGGCCAAGTGCCCCCTGAACAAGCTGTTTGCTCTTCTACCAGTGCTCCAGGCATGGCCATTCCCCACCAAGCCTGTGCTAGGCCACTGACTTTATAATTTTGATTACACACAAAACCTGAATTTCCTCTGTTTTACTCCTTGCGTTGACACATTTAAAAAATCTGACCAACAGATCTGTTAATTTTCCTCTTGCAACCATTATCCCTCAACCTGCCCCAGTTTGGAAGCTGTTTGCTGATGCATCACCATCCTCTGCCAATCCTATTTTAAAACATTCCTCAGCAGCAGCAAATCTCTTCTCGTTGTCTGTTCCCCACATGTGGTTCCACTGGGACAATGCGTTGCACAGGGACAGCATTTCACACAGGGACAATGCCTTAGTGTTGGATTTGGTCCCTGCTTCTCTCAACTCTCGTCCCCTGCTACCTGTCATCTTAACTGCAGCAATGCTTATTTAAAACAACGACCACCCAAGCTCTTCTCTCCCATCCTCCTGTTTATGGAAAAGCACTGATTAACCAGAAGTAATTTTTTTAAAACCTAAAAGTAATTTATATTATATATAAAAAAAAAGGTCAGGTAGATACTCCATTTATCACTATTACAAAGGGCTATAACACAGTGATGAAAAGAAAGAGAAATTAATTACAAGTCAGAGGCTGCAATAACTCTCTCTGTAATTGCGACGAAAAATTTAAATTAACATTTCTGTCACCAAGAGAAGTTTGATTAATTCTACAATAGTGGAGATGCTATCACCTTAATATTGGTGGGTAAGGAAATTTTACTATTTGCAATTTAGATGTAGATCATTTCTTTAAGACTCAAAATGTGCCTGCAAGGCACCTTCACACTTTATTAACAGCTCAATCAGTGCCACGCTAGAAATAATTAGCCAAGAAACCGTGTAGTAAATATATCTAGACTAGCAAACCCACAGAATAAGAAGTACGTGATAAAATCCAGGCCCCTCCAAGAGAAACTGTCTCTCTCTAGCACTCCAAAGCAATCACTGCCACCCGTGGCACCGTTGAGCCACGCTGCCTTCAGGGAAACACCACAAAACAGATTTTGGGACAGCTTTGTTTGGTTTCTATTTTTAAGCCGCTGCTCAGCCAGGAAGCTGGAGGGCAGAAGGGTTACATCTGAGCAGCGGCCCCTGCCATTACACCTCCATCGCACTCTCCAACAGGACTTGAATATATACAACCTCAAGTGCCCTGGCGCATCCATAGGCTTCGTACCGAACATTCCACAGACAGACCGTGACCAGCCCCCTCTCCCTCTGCATCTTTAAAGCCTCCCACCCGCAGGGGCAGTGAGACGGGTCAGGAGCTGGAATCCTTATCCTTGCAGCCGGGAGCAGCAACACCTCTGAACTTCAGGTTTGCACCTCCTTGCTTTGCGGAGTGCAGCATCAGAGCACAAAACACTGCGAACCCCTCTGATACAGCTTGTGTTAACAGTGCACATGTCCCCTCTCCTTCCAGGACACTTATCTTCAGTGGCTGCAAGGAGAGGGGACAATTAGTATGGTTTTGTCCCCTAAAGACCTTCCCCACCTCCAGCACACACAGGAGCACAAGGGGTGATTCAGCAAGGGACTGCAGGCACCCAGCAGTCCCCAGTCTCTGCTATAAGAATGAGCCCTGCAAAAGCCCAAGGATACAATTCAGGAAAGTAAAGATCAGACCAAAGCCCTGGGAAGCCTTCCCAGCTCCTCTCTGCACTATTTAGCAAGGGCCATTAATTTCTTCCTTTCATAAACACTGTGAACAATGAAAATCTGGAAAATAAAATGAGCCTAATGAAAATGCATCGGTTCTGAGGCAATCAATGCCATTCAGCTCACAGAGAAAGGGAAACACAGTTCCCTAGCTGTACTCTGCTCCCTGTAGTCAACAAGGCTGACTGTTTCCAGCATGGATCAATGAAGCGTTCATTATGGGAAGTGAACCTGTACGAACAGCATCTGTCTCTCCTCCAAGATCAAACAGACCCACATGGGAAGTTTCAAGACTGTTCTCAAAAGTTCAAGTCCAGGGAAACTTGGAGTACCTGCAGGTAGGTCACATACCAGTGTCTGGAAAATCCTCATACCCACTGCACCCAGGGAACCAAGAGGGAAGAAGCTGAGATGGTGCATGTGGAGGTTGGATCATCTCCTCCACAGAGCAGAGGTGATGCTGCACTACACGTGCATGGGGCTCATGAAAGCATTGGGGTGAGCAGAGGGGAAAGGAGCTGTCAGCTGGTGAACAGTACTAAACAATCACTGCAATTTTCTCTTTGAATCACTTCAGGGATAGCGATGCTAAAGGGAAAACAAAACAAAACAAAACAAAACAGGAAGGTAGGAAACAAACAGTGGTGTAATGTAACCAAAGTAGTCTACTCGTCATTCCCAGAACTTAATAGATGGATCTTTGCCCTAAAAAGCTGAAGATCCTTACAAGCAAAGTGATGAAGAGATGTTTACTCCAGCAGTGATGAGACAGTGCTGCAGCTCCAAAGCATTCGTGCAAGGAAAGAGCTGGAGAAAACCATTTTGCCGGGTGCAAGGTCCCTTCTTTGGATGGATCACTGTAGCATCAGACAAGCCATACCTACAGGACAGCTGTCGGAGACTGTCATCGGCAGTGTACAAGTAGCTGGTGGAATTCACCGTGACATTAACTGACATGGTGCAGCACCAGGTCCACAAACCACATTGGTTTAAATAACTGGAAAGCCAAAGAAAGCACAGTTTGGCCAAGGAGGTGAACAGCAGCAGGCACATAAAAAAGCAAACGCTTATAGCACATTGCTAAAGAAAGGCCATAGTCCCTCCTCCCACTGAACCAACAGAAGAATTAGTGGGAAATCTTTATAAAGATGAGCTGTAGAAAGAGGCACTAAAGACTGTTTTCAATGACTTTGGAATTACTTCAAATGACAAAGTAGGCAACAATAAGAAGAGGAAATTAGAAGATACAGATGCTGGACTGGCTGCAAGTTCTGCCTCCAAAACTTAGTGGTGGAATTTCCTCACATTCTGAATATTATCACAAAGAGAAGAAATGCTTTGCTGCCTTCTGAAAAACAGCTGGAAAAGCAAGATATGGAGAGTAAAGAGAGCATAAGAGGATAACGCCATCGCATGAGCGTGCACTGTAGTCTGAGCTACAGCTGACAACAAAACAGGACCATCCCAGAGTGATCGACTACAGGCAAAGTGCATCACGGTCTCTGCCGACTCCAGCCACCAAAAGCACTCATCTTTACCAGGGGGCCAGTGTCATGAGCCAACTAAAAACAGTTTTCCTCAAATTGCTCCAGCAGCTTTACAGCTGAGCTGCCTCTCAGTACCAGGCATTGGCAATAGCCTCCAAGGAGAACAAGCTCCCTCCCAGGCACTGAGAATCCTGCTGCAAAGACATTCTGGAAGAGCACTAAAACCTGCAAATGCTCCACTTCGGTGTTTTGGTAACATGCAGCAGACAGAAGGGGACAGTTCCTCACAGGCACCATCCCCTCCGCATCACACTGGTGCCACCACAAGCAGCAACGCAAGGGTACCGCTGACCACAGGCTTTCTGCAGTGTTCAACTGCACCTCCTGCCAGCACAGCTGCTTCTGGTGCCTCTTGCCTGCTCCCCTTCCAGGACTGCTCCCCCATCCTGGTTTTCCTTTAAATATTTCCCTCCTGCCCAGCTCCACAATCAGCATGTACAGATCTGCCTGCACTCAAGTCACTGCCTTTTCCCAGTAGTCAGGCACTGCCCGAGTATAACGTGCACATGAAGAAGTAGTTCTCCAGAAAGTATTTGACAGATTAAGCGTTGCCTTCAGCTTCAGTTCTTCAGCAGTGTTGTGAAAAATAACTTCTGAAATTTGCATTTCATGATAGCTTGCAGAGTGACTGCCTCTATGTTGAGGCTCTGCTTTGAAGCGTGCTCACGCTTGGCAAGTGACACCTCTCACCCATCAGCTCCATCTCCTGCTCCCTCACGGTGCTGCCAACCGGGAGCCAAGAGCCAGTCAAACATCACAGCACGATTGTAGGTTGCCCTAAAGGCCTAAGGGAGTCATCCTCATGGACAGAGAATAGCAGAGGGCACAGATGCAGTATGTCTGCCCACACACTAATTGAAAGAAAAACAAAAAAATAGGAGAAATGTTATGCATCTTGTTCTGAGAGCTGAAGACATATTTAAGAACTTTATGAATCACCCAGAACAGCTGCACACTTGTGTGACCTGGCAAGGCACAAGGCTTTCCAAGTAATGTTCTGTCTTTGTACAAACAGATGTCACAAAGTACCCAGCTTCTCTATTACATGTTTTCTTCTTCCTCATCCCCAAGAGGAAATAGATGTTCAGCTCAAGCAACAGCCACAGAGAATCAGTTGAGCCTGTTTATTGAGAAAATACTTTCAAAGAAACAACTGGTTCCTTATCAGGAAGGACGCACTCAGTAACTACACACCATCTGTGAATCAGATCCAAAAGCTCCCTAAAACTCTATGTCTTTGAGAGTGGTAAAGCTTCTAAGGAGGGAGGAAAAAAAGAAGAAAAAAAAATCCAGGTCCAATAACATTGGTAGCAGCAGCTTACCTTTGACTACTGAAGGAAAAAAAAATCATTAAATGTATCTCACACAGAATCCATTTTACAAGCTAATGTCACTTTGCTCTGCTTTCAATCAGAGATTAAGGTTAATCTCCAGAACTACTGGCACACATGCAGACACGGTGGAAAGATGTAAATAACTCCACAGAGAAGGCACAGAGAAGAAAGCTCTTCACCAGAAATCTATTATTCTACATTAAAATGCATCAGCTAATTTACAGTCCTTGTTGGATACTCAAGTACAGCTCAGAACAGGCAGAAGATCTGAAACCAGAGTACAGCACCACAAGAACATGTTACAAGTGGCTCTGTGTGTGTCCAGGTTGGGGGGCAGGGGCAGTATTTAATGGGTGCATACTTTAACTGCTAGTCAAACACTGATCTAAACACACCTCGTTTTGTGACCATTATAAGAGACCTGACACAAGCCTGAATAAATACAGAAGGGTGCGTTTATGAAGACACAGTCCTCATGGTCCTGCATCTTAGTGAGCACTTCCCAAACCCTCAACACAGAGGTCCAGCTCCCTGGGGACGAACAGGATCCCCCAGCAAGAGACTATACTGTGTAGACACAGGTACCACCTCCTGAGGTTCTATATCCTAAAAAAGCTCCCGCCTCAAAGGCAAATGGTTGTCTGCTCCCATGCTAGCAGGAACAGCTGTGTCTTGCAGAAGACAACCAGCATGAAGCCCAGGATTGCATCAGTACTTTTCTCCTGAAAGGGGTTGGCAGCTTTAACCCATGGCTGGGCTTTATAGCAGCACCTTTGAAAAAGGCTGTCCATGAGATGCTATTAATATGTCCTAGGCACCTGCTGGCAGTTTTATTGCAAGGTACCACAGGATGCTGCAGAGAAAAAAAAAAAAAAAAGGAAAGAAAAAAAGAGGAAAATGAAATGTTGCATTATTATAATAAATAAAAATAATATTATTATTGTATTATAATATATATTATATAAAACAGTGACTAGGTTACAGTCTTCTCCAGTAAGAGAAGTGTAGGTCCTAAAACAAATGGCTTTGAAAGGGAAGTGCCACAAGTCAGAGGCGGGAAGGAAACACTAAGGGCAGCCCCCAGCCCACATCCCTCGCAGGGGCCACTGACTGTCACTGCCCGGCCAAACAGCCCAGGAGCTGGAGGAGGCAGAGCACAGCAAAGCTGCAGGGGCAGCAGGAGCTGTAAAAGCACAGCTGATCTTCAGCCATGCCATGAATTTGCTATCACGGCTCAAAGCTTTGCCGTCCTGCCTTTCAAATGTTTTCAGAGACTATCCTCAAAAATATCCCCAACTTGTCTGGCTTCAGCTCTGCCCTAAAATATCACATCACTGGATCCTGACGCTGTCAGCATGCTCCTGAGACTTTTCTTTCTTATTTCTTTTCCTCCTTGGTTTTCTTTGTTTGGTTTTGTCTGTACTTAACCAGAGTCTGACTTCACTGGCCACAACTGACCTGGCATTTCGCTGACATGTTGGTCTATTTGTGATGATATTGCTGACAAAACCATGTACTGCTGCTGCTTTTACTTTTCTTTAGACCTGAATTTGCCCCTTGCAGACCCATTAGAACCTGCTGGGAAACTGGCAAATAATTGTTTTATACTGTCAAGTAATTCCCTATCCCCAAGTCTTCTTTAAAGCTCACTGTAATTCTGCAGCACGTCCACCTGGGTAGTTGCGCACGCACACACAGTGCAGCAAAACCCCCCTGGGACCGCATGAAAAAGACAACCTGGAAATGTGTCAGTAGGGAAAGCCTGAGGATACTATTTTGTAAAATGTGTCTGAAATCTGTGGAAGGTCTGTCTTGTAGTCAAGACCTCATCATTAAAATTCAATCAAAAAAGGCAGTAGAACCTTCTAAGTTAAAACAGTAAATAAAAGGAGATCAAGATAAATAGCAGATATCATCTGAGCCAGTCATAAGAACGAATGTGCATCAATCTCCAAAAAAGTCACTCAAGATTGATAACACTGCAAAGACAACATCTTGATAACCAGTTTTACAGTGATGGATTGAGGGAAAGCTTAATGAGTCAACTACAGGATTGGAATTTCATTAGAGACTTTACTAAGAAAAACCTGTAAAAGTGTAAGACAAAATCTGCCTTGTAAAATACAGGAGTAAATACATTTCTGTCCACATGGTGAATTATCACATACATTTGTGTCAGGAGGAGTTTGACTGGAATCCAGTGCGGGAGGGGGGGGGAACAAACCCCCACACATACATACATCTCCCAGCACTATAATATGCCTACCACTCTGTAATTTAGCAGTTGTGAGAGCTGATCTAACATAACATAATTGTGTTTTAATGTCTTCTATGAGACTAAGACTCATTAGTCACCATCTAAAGAGAAACACAAGCTGAAGTCACATGCCATCATGCCAAGTTGTCAGGCATATGGTGCTCACAACTATCTTCACACTAACCTTTATGTCAGACTGCAGGAGAATGAAATTTGATGGGAGCATCCCTCAGATGTGAAGCTAGCTTTCAGGTTTCAAACTAAAATAAAATCTGTCTCGCCTTCCATATTAGCAGGGCTGGTGGAAAAGTGTGGCCATGCTTCTTGGGTAAAATCCTTTTATTTAAAGCTGCACAGTTCCTCTGGATTTGGTTGATCTGTATCAGATTTCACAGCCAAGAGTCAGACCTTGATGCTACAGTTGCCTCACCAGTAGGGAAGCACCAGGGTTTGTTAAAGTACACTTTCTCCTCTTTACATAGCAATACACTGGTTGCGCTTCTCTTGAGGTTTTGTTCCTCCATTTGTTAATCCACTTGGCCATTTGCCCTGCTTATCTGTGCAGTGTAACTCAACCCATAATGTGACACCTTGCTTCATGAGCAAAAATGCTAGCATGGAGCTCAAAGATCCCAACTTAAAGGATGTTGTAACATAACAGGAGGGTCCCAATTTTGTTGTTATCAAGTGAAACTCAAGCTTTAACTTTTATTCAGAGAAAAGGTATTTTTCCCCCTTGTTCTTGATCCAAATGCCATAAGCAATGGGAATGCTATTATCATAGATACCCAGTGATTATCAGACTCTCTAGGTGTTATATTAAACATGTTGCCAACAGCATGTTTTTCTCTTAAAGGCAAATTCATTTTGCAAGATTTTCTCTTTTCTGACTGATTTTTTCTTATTACATTAGAATTGTATAATAATGATCCAGTAACATAAGCATCACAAACAAGAGCACAATCCTTTACATAAGCTATTGGTGCAGGTTATTGACATAAGGTAGAAACAACAGAAAAAAAAAATTAACCATCAAAATAGTTTATTTTAGTTGATAGTCCCTGAGACTACCTAGCAATGATAAAATATCTTATCATTCCTTTTGTAGGATATCTATTTGTGAAAATGTACATTCCTCATTCCCTAAATTGTTAATAACAATAAGCACAACCTTTCCAGCAAAGTCCTGCCTGTGCAATGCATGTGGAAAAGCAACTCCGCGAGGTGCTTCAGCCTAGTGTACCCACTGACAGCAACAGGCAGCATTTGCAAGTGTGCTCAGGCGCTTTGCTGAAGCGGAGATCCCAGACCTTGCAGTCTGTAGGCGGGCTCATGCCTCAGGCAGGCAGCAGCTGCCCACCTCAGCAGCCAGAGGCAACCAGGGAGAGACCGGGCCCCGGCCAGGCAGGCAGTGCGACCAGGGCACCGCAGCAGGTTGCAGGAGGCAATCCTCCATCCTGGGACTGAGACATCCAGCTGGCACCGAGGTCAACCCCTTCCGCCAAGGACATCAGCCCAAAAACTGTGCCCAGTTTGCAAGGGGAGAGCTAACTCCATCCCCCAAACTGAATCTAGTCACAGATAAACACAAGCAAACCAGCAGTGCTTTCCCCAGAAGCTGTAACAGTGCAGTGACTCTTCAGTCTCCACAAAGCAACATAATATTCTGGCAGTAGGAAACACCTCTGGACCACTTGCAGGGTTCCCACCACCACCAGACCTGCCCAGATAGTAAGTCCTAGCAAAATAGGATGTCAGAGCATCGGGTTGTGACTCTCCAGCAGGGACAGGGCAAAAATTATTTATTTATTTTTAAAACTGTGAGAAAACAAACATATTTAAGAAAAGCTGAAGTGAATACCTCTCTGGAAACCTAACTGGCAGACATTTGGGTCCTCCTAAGTGGATAATTGATCACAAGGCTAAGCCTGTGATGTTATGTTAATGAAACAAAGAGGGAACTGGGATTTCAGGATTTCAAATAAGCCTGTCAAAAACATGTAATAATACTGTCAGATCAATTTGCTGTCAAATACAGGTGTGATATGATAAAACCTCAGAGTTTTTAGTAGATTATATTATTGAAGCAGTAATTTAAGAATACCTTCAAGGTAATAAATTACAATAAATCAAGCTTTAAAACTTGAAAGCATGTACCAGAAGACATACAAAGTGTGATAGGAGGAAGACAAGTAAATTTAAACCATATTCCCAAGCTGAAATAAAGCAAATTCAATTGCTTTCAAAAGATAATGATCAAGGTCTAGTTTAGTATGAAATCAATAAATCTTGCAAAGTTATAAGGAAAAACCTGCTAAATGCTTCTGCCCTTCACCCTCCTGTGTTTCTAGTGCAAGAATAACAGAAGCTGAGAAGGAATGCAAGAGGATGCCCTCACAAAATATAGTGGTCAGTAATAAGAACTGGACAAATACAACGGGGTGTGGTTTTTGAGTCATTTTTTCTGTAAGAAAAGTTCAATTGCTATGAACAGCGTCAAAAAAAAGGAGTGTCTTAGGAGACACCAAAATGCTACCTGCTCTCCTAAACAGAAAACACTCGATTTACATTTCAAAAGTGTTATTTCTAAATGAAAAGAATTTTAATGTCTTCAAATGGGCCCAAAAGTGAATGTGCCTATAACTCATAGTCCATAATTCACCTATTTCTGTCCTCTAGCATAAAAACAGGGATGGGAAGAGAAATTTGAAGTCACAGCTTGGACCAGATGGGAAAAACCCTATCACAGCTGAGTTTACTGACAACCATGTAGCAGCTAGGACAAGTACAACACCTGGCACTTAAACAGGATGCAACCGACCAGCAGGACAGTATCATGCCTGATATTGCCTTAGTGACAAAGGAAGGAAAACAATGATGATTGATTATTTATGGCAGCCAGCAGAGATCAGGGAAGAAAATAAATGGAATCACACCTAGATCAGTGGAAAGAAGTTTTAGCAGCCTTCAGCTGCACTTCTTTCAGCAAGTGATATTTCCTACAACCAGATGACACCTTGTACTCAGATGTTATGAGGTCACCGCTCAGGGGTTTTCCTAGACAATCCATTTTGCAATTGGTGTTCATTTAAAATTCAAAAAGAAAAAAAATACACACATACACCCTCTCCCACTGCTCTGTGCCTTCGTCACCACACACGGTCTCTGCAACAGCCACTGTAGTTACTTAAGTGAAGAACATAGCACAAAGGAGAGTATTTCACGTATTTTAATACCTTTTAACACAGTTCACTATGTGGAGCCCAGGATCCAACCGAATGTGGTCTGCCAGCACTCTCCTCTGAAAACGGATCATTTACTGTTTTACTCAGGAAAAGATTCTTCCAGCACAACCGGAGCTGGAGCCAGGCAGCTACCGCACCGCTGCTCAGGGACCAGAATCAGCAAAATGTTTCCTTTACTATATTTAACATAGGTTTTCTTACAGAGAAAGAGGAAAGGAATACTGTATTTCTCTGCCTTTGATGAACCTCTTTTCCCAGCAATCATTTGCCTCAGGTTTTCCCTTTAGAATTTGGGTTATGAGAAGCTTTGCTGACTTCACTTTCGGGTGCAGTATATTTCCCTCTGAAAAGCAGCACCCGGGAGCCAGGTCAGAGTTATGGCAGCACTCCCCTTCCTGCTCCCAGCTGGAATTGTTCCACAAAGACATGCGGATGCCCAATTTCTGTCAGGGCTCGCACTTAAAATGCACTGTCAGTTCTCATTTCTCACATTACCATCTCAAATGGGCAGAAAAGGACAACTAAACTGGCAATCAGCTTCCGAAAAGAGAAGGTCAAAATAGACTCTACTGCACGTGAAGAGCTGTCGGCTGTCATGAGAAGGCCATAATAGCTGCAGCCAGCCAAGCAGCACGGTTAATGCGCTTGCTGGAGCAGCTGGCACCTAGGCAGAGCAGTCCCAGGGGACTGGACATGAAGTGTACATCGGTGAAGATGTCCCAGTCCCAATTTGGTGCCACGCTGCCGATTTCATGCAATGCACAGTCTCACACGAGCACATCACCCTCATGAAGGATTTCTGTTGTTTTTCTTAAAACCATGACATGCTGCAGAACAAACACACACATGGGTCTCAGCCCTCCCAAAGGGAAAGGACCTTAGAGAGCTGCACTCCCCAGCGCTGAGTGGCACCAAATGTCAGGACATGAAAAAACACCAGACGAGGAGGTACTCGAGATGGGTAATGGCTCCACTTCATCCACACGATAAACACAGGTATGAAATTCCTCCCTTGGCTCAAAGCATCCCCTCTGATTAGCAAGACATCCCTGTATCACACTGCTCAGAGGCCTGGCTCCAACTCACCCACTAAGTAAGAAATGCTGGTATGCAGTAATGTGACAAGAGAAGGGATTAAATGGAAAATAACCCTTTGTTCCTGGCTAGAAAGCGTAATATCAAAACAGATCTCTATTTACTTCGCCTGTTTACTGAACGCAGGATTAGCCAGTGCCTGTGTTGTACCAAACAGCACTTGGTCTAAATGTTAGTAAGCTTAGCGTTGTCACAAACTTCATCACACATTAAAAGCTGATATCTGTATCCCTCTCCCCACCCAGAAGGTGAATTGATATTGAACTGATGCCTTCTGCTGCTGCAACAAAATAAACCCCTAAAAACCAGGAGTAAATGGAAAACATAGTGCTTTGTATCGATTGTGATGTTTTCAGTTAACTAGGTTTTGCCCATGGCCATCTCCTCACAGCACATGCGCACCAGGGAAGTGCTGCACTACCCCAACCAATAACTTTTAGGAAATGGAAAGCTGTGTCTGTTTAATAGATGTTTCCAATTTCTTACATCACCATCAGTATCTGTTTTAGTCACTTGGCAGGTTTTCTATAGCTTCATGCACCCAAGCTGATTTCAAACCCATTTGGTAATGTCAATGTGACTTCAAGGTTTAATGATTCATTTTTTTTTTTAGACCTGAGAGCAAGAGAATGTGTTAATTTTTTTTCCCTGCATGGGCTTAGTAGTTTCTTTCTGGTTTGTTCCCTCTATGTATCATTAAAAAGAAGGTCTGATAAGGCAAAAAAAAAAAAAAAAAAGTAAAGCTTTAGCTTAAAAAGACTATTATAATCTGTCTGCCTTTTATAACCTGGAGAACCATCACAAGGGTAACAGTTCTCCACGCAAAACACCCTCTCCAGGAACATTAGGCTAATGAAAACTCACCACTATTCTCACATAAAATCCACATGCACACATACACATTCGACTTATGCTAGAAAGCTTTGTGCCTCATTCTGTCTCCTGACAGGAAAAAAAAAAAAAAAACTCCTGAGATAAATTGTCAGCATTGCTCAGGTTGAGCCCTGTAACAAACTGATTTGACTAAACAAATGCTTTTAGCTATGACCTAAGCAAGGTCACAGATGCTAACAGTGTCACACATACCCAGAAAGCTCTTCCACACCTTCTTCTAGATCTGCACATCTCACTGGAGTTCACATCACACCCACAGACCTTTTCTGTGGCATCAAAGCCACCAGTGGAGCATCAGGGACCTTCTTGCATTTCTCTTCTTGTACTCTGTTAAGAGTAGCAAACACTGAGGCACATCATTCACCAGACATGCCAGGTTTGATGAGTGCAAGGACATGATGAATGTGTCACACAGAGGACAAAGCGCACAGAAAGAGAATCTGCATTGTACGCAGTGAGGAAACGGCCAGCCCAGCTCCCAGGACATCCCCAGCTCCAGGTCTGCAGCAGCAACCCTGACAGCATGTTTAGCATGGACTGATCTTCTCAAGCGTAGGCAGGGAAGAGCTGTTTTCTGAATACCCTCTGAATACACCGTTCCCATGTCCCCCACCACAAATCATCCAAGAAAAAAAAAAAGATTTCTTCCTTCTTATGGTTTTCAATGATGATTGCTGCTGGCATATATACCAAACATAGGGCCAGGCACCTCTTCCTGGAGTTCACTGTAATGTACACTGATCTTTTCCACAGAGCCTGGAAAGGGATTTTTCCTTCCTTCCCCCGCTTTGTTGTTATGTATGGGAAAAGAAGGTATTCGCAAAAGAACTGGAGGACTGCAGCAGCTCTGGAAAGATGACAGATTTGGTTCAGTGTTGGTACTGGTTAATATTCTCACTTAAACAGCTCTGGCCTCTCATGTTTCTCCAGGGCTAAGGAAGCACCAGAAGTTGCAGGGGGAGATATCTGAGTGCTTTGGGTGGCAGCCTGTCCCCATGGGGACTTGGGTAAGCACAGGGCCACAGCCAGTACCTCCCACCCTGTGCCCCTCATGAGGGACCTGCTGCCTCCTGCATCTGCAGAGAGCAGACGTGGTGCTAGATGGTGCAGATAGACATGCTATAGGTCAAGCCAGAGAGATGCTCTTCTTAAGCGATTATTTCCCAAACTGCTAGCATCTGGTCCTTCACGAGCAATGCCTTTGGCGTCTTGGCAGAAGTACACCCACCATTAAGATGTTTGCAGTTTTCCCCTCAATATTTCAACTTCTGTATGACTCAGGAGTTGGGCAAGGTTTGCTCCTGTCCCAGGAAATCAAGACTGGGAGCTGAATGCAACAGGAGCAAGGCAAGATGAACACTGACCTTGGGCACATGGCAAGGGAAGGAGGAAGGTATTTCACCAAATCTTTCCAGGTGGGGAAGGACTCGGAGTCAAGGATGGGCTGGTATTTCATTAAACTGGAGTTATTCGTTGCTTGTAGGAATTGAGAAGGCTGCAGACGGCCAGCCCCAAAGGCATCACTCGCCTGGTCCAAACGGCTGCCACCGTCACCAGGGCTGAGTGCATCACATGGCTCTGGCGGAAAAAAAAAATCACTCTCGCACAGACTTATTAACATGCTGAATATGCCACAGCCAAATGGCCTCATTCAGCCCAGAATGAAGAAGCAGTTTTACTGAATTTAATGACTGATTAATATTCATTTAATAATTCTTGCCTAAAACTGCAGCAAATGATTTTAAATTATACCATTTGGGAGAGAGCAGACTCAATTCAACAGGATCACTGGGCTCAGACTGTCCTAGTCACTCTCTGGATTATATAGTTCTTCCTTCCCTTGCCAGGTGATTGGCAGGTGTCTACCTTGCATGTTTCTCTGCATTTTCTTTTTTTTTTTTTTTTTTTTTTGCTCATTTGTTTTAAAATGCATGCATCACTAAGAGGATACATGGAGGAACTGCTACTGGAGTGAGGCAATGTCCCCACTGTTCTTCTCACAAACCTTTGCAGACGGCAGGCTGCTGCAAACCAAGAAGGACAAGCCATGCTTGATCTGCTGCCAGCAGACTCCAAAGGGAGCAATAAGGAAACCATACAGAGTAGAAAACAGATCTGTACCAGCAAGCAGCACAGCTTGTGTCTGCTCATGCTCTATAGGAAGACTGGGATTTTAATGTGTGTGGGTTTTGTTTTTTGTTGTTTTTTTTTTTTTTTAATGTAAAACCAGAAAAAAATTGAAGAAGTCTGGCGGGTCCCTGAGCACCCACCACTCAACAGTCTTAGAACCAATACCTGCACGCACCAGTCCACACAAAAGCCAAGGTAAGAAAAACAAAAAAAATCAGGTAGAAAAACAAAGCACTAAAATCCACATTATATTAGCTTCAAACTTGTCCTTGTGGAGATGGGTCAGTGCATTGTGTAAGGCAGCAAAGTCAGGCTTTTTCACAACAAACCCATGGACCAGTGACCCCCCAGCACAACCTGCTTCATCTAGAGCACACACCAAGCCCCAGTGCCCCCCAGCTCCAGTACAGGGACAGAGAAGGGCTGCCCAATGCAGTATCTCCGGGGTTGGGGATCCACAACACAACAGACATAGCCTAGGCAAAGCAACATGTGTTTCTGGAGCTACAGATGCTCCAAAGCAACACCTCACCCTCCCACACAAAAAAAAAAGGCCCAGCACCACATCACAGTCAAAGAGAGCCCAGGTGCTGAGCAGTCTGCCCTGCATCCCCTCTGCCTCCAGATGGAAGAAAGCAGTCGAGATGCAAAAGCAATGGTGTGACAGCCCCTCAAATCCCAGGGAGCGTTATTCCCTCTCCTGGTCTCCCCACGATCCCCACCAATGCAGAAAGCACCACCTTTTCCTTGCTATGCTATGCCCTGGCAGCGCACTCTCCATTATCCAGAGCAAACCTCCCTTCCCCAAGCCTGGCACCCGGCCGGCTGGAGCCTTCTCCCCAAACTCCTATCGACATACCTGCATCTCGACAACCACAATTCTTCCCTTTTCAATTTCAATTTTTATTGATTTTTGAGGCACTCATTTCTGAGATGTATGGTATCATTGGATTATACTGTTTAGCAATTTATTTGTGTCTCTCTTTATGCGCTGGATTGATTCTTTTTTCCACCGAGTCTCAGAAAAAGATGCTGCCACTGTTGTTATTTGGCTATCATAACAGCTCACGTAGCCCTGAACTATTAGGCAGTGCTGCTCCAAGAAATTTTGTGCGGAGGTAATTTGGAGACTAAATCAAGTTTTATCACTGAATGAGGTTAGTGGATATTAATGGGAAGGCAGGAGTTTGCACTGAATCATTAATGTGGATAAATGGAGAGCGCCTCTTTAATACTTTATACAGTGAGTGCTAATAATGCCTGAAAATGGTGGGGAAATATTGCAAGTTGTATTTAAACACAGCAGAGAAGGAAGCCTAATTTGACCTCTTCTGATACATCAGCTGATGGCTGTGCTAACACGAGCCACCCCTCCATGCTGCCTGGCTGTACTTCAGTGTCCATGTCCTCGCTTTAGGGATGTTTATGAGTTTCTGTAACCGAACTAAAGAAATAAATGCAGCTGGGATGGTATGTATATGAAGCAAATTGCTGCAAACAAACATCTCCAGGAACTTGAAACTTAGAATCCTTTTTTAAACAATGAAAATTAACTAACAAAAGAAATAACAATTAGAGCTAACTATGACTGCCAGAACCTTGCCATTAACTAAATGGGAAATGTTTTCTATACAGGCCTGTGCATATATTGATTGGGTTGTTCAGAAGTGCTCAGGGCCACTGTGACCTTTGTATGTGAGCAAGAACCAACCCTCTGGGGTACACGGCCTGCGTTGCCAGTCCTTAACATCCAGCACTTTCAGAGGCTTCCGTGTGAATGAGCCTGCAGAAAGAGTAAACCCAGAGAGAGAGACAAAGCCTAGGGCATACTTCTGCAGCCATTTTAACTGGCCAGAGCAATGCAATACACACAGCATTCACATGTTTTACTTACTGGAGAAATTCAGCAGCAGTTGAATCATTTGTCTGCACTGAGGTGTGCACCTCAGCTCTGCTGTTGTCAGAGTTTACAGAGGAAGAAGTCCTGCAGCAACAGGCACTTCTACTGCCAAGCAACTGTCAGCCCAATTATTCCAAGGTAATTCACACTAAGCAAGCAAAGCAAGGTACATTATCAGAAGCAGATACACAGGTCTGAGGTCAGCCACTACAGTAAGAAACAAGCAGTCTTGGTACACAGAAGAGAGCTGCAAGAAGATGATGAGATTACGGAGGAAAAATGAAGTGTGCTTACTGCTAGCAAGAGTAACACAGTATTCTCTGTTTCCCAGAGAAAGGCAACTGCTAAAAGCTTACATTAACCCTCTACAATAGTAAGAATGAAGCTCAGCACTACTCGCTACCTGAAGAGACAGAGACCACCACCAGTTATAAAACAGCATCTGCCAGGCAGCTCTCCCCCACATAAAGAGCAAGTCTTAGAAAAGCAAACAGGGGGAAAAAGGCTCCAAGAAAAAGAGATCCCTGCAGTGGGAGAGTTAGAAAACAAACAAACTAACTAAAAAGTCAAAGAGGTGCTGTTTGAACAGGGATCAGCCATGCTGTTAAAAGAGCTTAGGTCCCCTTTTAAGCAGCTAAATGAAATGGCAAGTACCCTAAAAAGATCCACCCTAGCACAGCAAGAGCTGAGCACAGGACTGTTTACCACCAAAAAAAAAAAAAAAAAAAAAATGGACACAGGTGAGCTGTGTGTTATCAAACCTTCAACACAGCTGATAAATGAGTAACTGATAAATAAGCAACTGATAATTAGCTGATAAAACAGTTCTCAGAGAGCACTGCCATACTGGTCACAGAGCTGTTGGTCAGTGCAGCATAGGAACCTCTGTGCTCTACTTTTGTCATGTCCTTGGGACTGCCTTTTCCATGCTATGCTTTCAGTGGAGAACAATGTCACTAGCTGTTATGCTGTGGTTTAGGGTTTTAAAAGTTCTCCTACTACTACCTCCTACACTTTGGTAGGATATGGGAAGCCTCAGGTACCTCCTTATCTCACCTGACTGCAGGTGGTGCTCTGTTCCTGCAGGTAGGTGCTGCACTCACTTTCCCAAGCAGTTTTCAAAACAGCACACCAGGAATGCTCTGCAATATTTAGTCTTCATTAGCCCTAGTGAGCATCAGTAAAGTCATTAGCATGAAGCTGTTACAGCAGCGGTTTGGGGGCTGAAAATTTCACACACACAGCTGGGAGTCCTCAGCAATGGCATTTAGCAGGGAGATAAAAGGGCAGGACACTACAGTGACATCCTCTTACAAACAGGGCAGGAGGGAAGCACAAAACTGACAGTGAGTCTAGCTGAGACAGCGATTCCCTCTTGCCCTGCTCCATGTTCCCAGCTGGTGTAGAATCCGATGGGACTCTTCTGGAGAGACAAATAGGAAAAAATATGCCTAGATCCATGCGGGCTACTTAATGTACGTTGTGGCTGTTAAGTCAGTAACAGTTGGGTAGCTGCTAACCATCACTGTGACCAGCAAGAGACATGGTAAAAGCCTGTGATTCCCTGTAGGGAAATAGTAATCCCAGCCAGGCTAAGATCTGTGCAGTGCCTGCAGCGAGCACCCCAGAGCTGCAGCTCCCTGCATCTACCGAGGGCTCCCTCGGAAGGATACTTCCTTCTGCAAACTTTCCTAGGATCAGAAAATTCAGTCAAATTGAGATTCTCAGAAACTTTCTCAGGAACAAGGGATTTAGCCCAGCTGCAACTCACAGAACAACTCGTATCGCTGAAAATCTACCATTTCATTGGCTTTTCTAAGCAATAAGCTTCAGATACCGTCATATTTTGTTGAATGCATATCACAGAGTGGATTCAGAAATGCAAAGTCAAAGCCCTGCTGCTAATCAGCTGTCACCAGTCCTGTCTGAACTGACCCAAGCAATTTCCTCTCTAATTTTAATGAAGGACAGCACTTTAGTCGGCTGAGAGTAAATGGGTTATTTCAAGAAGCAGTGACTAAGTTAAACCAAGTCAGACTGCAGGTGAACTCAGCTGTTCTTCACAGCTCTAAGTGCAACTGCAACTTATTCAGTATTTAATTATGAATCTTTCTTGTTACTTGAGAAAATGGAGTTTGGTTTCTTGTTCACTGAAAAATAGTGGCAAGCACAGAAGGTAAAGAGTTAAAACAATACTAAGCTAAATCAAAGAAAAACATGAGTAGTGGAACATCACATAGCAACGAGAGAATTATGATGAAGAAATGATTACAGTGTAGAAAGGGTACAAAAGAGAACAATATAAAAGACCGAGTTATAAAAAGAATTTCATGTAAGGGGAAAATATACATAAATAGGGAAGATGCAGAGTGCTCAAGAAAATGCTTTTGAAACTCTGAAATCTTTGGGTTTAGCACAAAACTATAATATTTTACAATTGTGAGGATATTATTTGAAGTTTTCAGAATCCTGCAAACTTCTGCAGATCGAGGAAGCAGATGTAATTTATAGAGGTTTAAGGCCAAAAGAGATACTTACTGTGTTGTTTTTTTGTTGTTTTTTTTTTTATTTTATTTTGCTCTCTAACAGAACAATAACTGGAATTTCATTTTCTGAGTCTTTAGGAGATGTCCCCCGTTGATTTAAACACCCCACTGGTGGCAAATCTGCCGCTTCTTCCTTTAAGCTGTTTCAATAATTAATTACACTCATAGTTAAAAAACTGATCTTATTTCCAATGCCAACTTTGCTGACTTTTTCTATTCTCTGCTGTAAAATCAGATTCAGTTTACTAACAGGGTAGGTGAATTCTTTAAAGCCACAATTTTTTTTAAATTGCTCTCTGAACCTTTTTTAAAGAATGAGCATCAGAGCAATGTACACAGCTTACATTAATTCAACACAATTTTACATTGTGAGATATATATATTACATTACATACTCTTAGGAAGGCATAGGACAGGTATTGCTTGTTTGCACAGATTTCCAAAGTTTCTAGAATGTCTTACACTTTCCTCAAGTCCTTGGATTATCCAGAAGGCTGCTGCGTATCAGGAATACAGGGTGGGACATGATGAAGAACAGTTTCTTGGCAAATTATCACCACCATTCAGAGATAATACTCTAGTTGATGCTTAATAAAGTATTTTCGAAATGTTTTCCAGCTTGCATTAAAAAAACCTCACTGCAGCTTGGTTACCTGATGAGACACCTTCTAGGAATGTTTTCAGGTTTCCTATCTCTCTAAGTTCTTTTCCTCTTGGTGCCAAAAGGGATGAATTTATGTTCGGGAAGACAGGGAGCTGAGGAGATGGTTGTGGCACTGCTGTTGGCAGATGTCCTGCACTCAGACCTACAGTGCACAGGGAAATTGCTACTGTACTGCAAAGAGGGCAAGGGCTGAAAGTTCTGTGGGGACAGGGATAAATCTCAAGCCAGGTTGTTCACCTGAAGTCCAAGCTTCAAAAGTTAGGCTGGACAGGTCCCAGAAGGTACAGGTTTCCCTACAGAGGTGAGAAGTGGCACAATCAGCCATAGCTGCTTGTGTAGACATAAACGAAATAGTGTGCAGTGCTCCATCTCCACGGAGGAGAGAAATTCCCCCCAGAATGAGGGATTGAACAGTCAAAATAATCTCTTTAGCCCTAACTGCAAATGAACCAATTTCCAAGGCAATATTCTTAGACCTGAGAAGTCTCTCTCTCTTTCACAGAAAATAAATTCAAGCTGGAATGCTACAGGGGGAAAAAAAATCCATCTCAAAGAAAATAATTATTTTGATGTCTTAAAAATCAGGGAGGGAAACTTATTTTGAAAATATATGTTGCTTCCAAAGCAAACATTACCCCTCCAGCAGCTCCCTCCATATCCTCCCTGTAGAGCACCCAGTATGAGTGCAGAAATACTGCAAACAGTGGGGTTGAAGGGTGGCAGAACGAGAAGTCATGAGGGCACATCGAACAATATAGCCCTAAGTTAAAAATACTCTCATTTGCTTGTTGTCTCCCATGAAGATGTAAATGCTTTTTTCAAACCAGCACATCAGTCCGTAAACAGATGGAAGCCCAAGGCTCACGCCCTTAAAAAAGCACCACTCCTACCCTACAGCCATACAACCCACATGAGCAGTGTCCATAAAACATTCTCCTATTACAGTCCAGGACATTACAGCTACAACAGAGCTTCTCTCAAACTCAACCCTGTTTTACTGCATCCAGCAGGTGATTTTACCACAGCCATCGGAACCAGAGGCAGTTCCAGCTCTCTAGGGGCCGCTGAGGGCTGCAGTGCAACCTGCGCTGCTCCTTGGGAACTTGGGGAAATGGCAAGAAGGGCAGATCTCCTGCAGGAACACGGGAGACATCATGGGTTCAGGAGCCACTAGAAATCATCTTTGAAGAGATGCTTCCTTTATAAAGTGGGTGACGCAAGGAATCATCTAGGAAAGGTGCTGCAAGAGGGGAGATCTGTACTCACCAAGCAAGGACAAGGCAGGGACAGGTGCAGAAACCAGGCTGAGCATAAAGATGCACGGCCACAGCCATCTCATTTTACTTCCAGGGCAGGACCCCACCCTAGGCAGCTGCCTACTTAGCCTGCGCCTGAAGCCCTGGTGTTCGGGACCCTTTAGTGAGTTCTAGCACTAAAAAAATTCTATGGGGTTGCTCTTTCCCTTGAGCAATTGGTTGGGGAGCATTTCCAGGAGCTGGAGCCTGTGCTGAAATCAATCAAGTTAAATGGTGGTATATGAGAATAGGAATGAATAAACCTCGAGGGATATCATTTGTCATTTACTGTACTTGTTAAAAGTTACAAAACAGTGGTTCAGCAGAGGTTAGAGAAAGGACAATGCAAGAACACAAACTTTCAACCCATTTCTGAAACTGCTTACAGCCCCAGTATTTTTCAGGGAGATGAAAAATAATAATGAGGGAAATAATAAGGATTAAAATGAGACTTTTTTTTTTTAATGTTAAAGTAATAAGCTATTCAGACCTTTCAATTGCCAGCAACCATTGCTTACAAGGTGGGAGATCCTGATCCAGCCATCAAGAACTTTTGAACAATAAAATGTCCATGAACAAACACACAGAAATGATAATAAAGAAAACTGCACAGCCAGAGGTCAGACATACTTTATAGTAGGAGCTGAACTCTGATAATTCACAGTAGATTAAATTCAGCAGCAGTAGAAGCTTAGCAAGAAATTTGGATGTTACTAAGATTTAAGCTGGGAATAGGCCTTATTCTTATTTTACCAAAGGCCAGACATAGGCTCATACATGTTTATGAGGAAAAATCGGAAGTGACTGAATTTTAAAGAATTAGGTCTGTAGAAAATAGTTTGGGTATAGCACGGTCCATGGAAAATGCTGTCAAAAGTTAGAGGGCAATAACTGAAATTTTCATCAGCAACCTTCAACTTTACTTCCAAATGTCAAAAGCCAAAAAACTGTGGATAAGAATACTAAGTACAGACTGCTTTTTGGAGTGGTATTTTTCGTCCTCCTATGAAACCAAGAATTTTGAAAGCAAGCAAACATTTAGAATTTTTGTTGCTCAGCAAGTTTTTAACTTAAAATTTAACGGATATTTTGTTATTAATTATGCTTAAAAGTCTAATTCTATTTCCTTTGGAAATTACACAACCTCTTTGGTTACAGAGGGTGGCAGAACCCTTCAGAGCAAAGCAGGAGACTCAGTATTGCAGGGCTGCACTGTGCCACCCCAGGGTGAAGCTTGCGTGGCACGGTGAGCAAGGCTTCAGGCTGGGGACCAAACAGCAGCATTCTCCTCCTGGATTTGCTCCAAAGCAAACATGACCCTGTGCTCATTACTGCCTTCACCTGCCTGCCTTCATCCACCTTACATACTTACGCTCTATGCTCTTCAAGGCATCAGACTGCGGCTTGCAGAGCTGCCACCACAGACTGCTGGGTCTCACACAAACTACAAAAGCCCTCAGATTTGACCACCAGAACATGGACTCATGCAGGGGAGCCTGTGCTACCAAGAGCCCAGGCATCCTCACAGTAGAGAATTTCTTCTGGCAACTGTAAACTTTGCATGGAAGAGTCCACCTTGGTAGTTATTCTGAAATAAATTAACTCTCTGTGGACCAAGATTCTCTGTGGCCTTTTTTGTTTGGCAGAGCCTGGCCACCGTACCTGTTCCGTTGCACTGGAGGTTCAGGGCTCCTGTGCAGAGGAATCACAGGCTGCAATTTTCCAGTGATGGGAGGGAAGGGGATTTGCTGGGCATTTGGGCAGCGCTGCCTGTCATTGTTATTAGCAGGCACTTTCTACTATAGTCACGTGCTGGCAGAATTAAATTACAGACTGCGAAGATCGTTACCTATTCCTGTCCATAGTCTGTTCTTGAGAGGCAGCTGCCGCTGAAGAGACGATATAATTTTGATACCTACTTAATTTGTGTACCTATATCCCATCTGACAGAATGATTTCTCTGGCTGTATAAATGGATCCGTGTTCCTCTCAATTGGCATTCACTCTTCTTGCTGCAAGAACACCGTCTGCCTAAAATCTTTAGAGAAACATGGCGAGCAGTTAATTGTGATCTCTCTCAGAAAAATTATTCCCTATTTTTCCTCTAACAAATGAAGACATTGTTCCAACAATATTTTCCTTCTCCACTGACAGTGCTAAATATTTATATCGTGTGCCTCCTAGAAATGCTCATCACCTCATGAATAAGCACCAGGCTAACAACGAGCAGCCTCCAGAAGGACGCAGGGTGCAGCTGACCTCCTCACACTCCTTCCACATTTTAAATACCAGGTTCCCCTTGACAGCCATTTAAAATCAACACTGACCCTGATACCTGACCCGAGCTTTTTGTGTTTGCCAGAAGACACACTTAAATAGGCCCATCTTGGCAGTATGTAACAAACAAGCCCAAGCCTTGCATAGTAAAATGTTACAACCCAAGCTACTTATTAAAAATGTAGAATTAAAATGAAGGTGTTGTCGGTAAGCTTTGGTAAACATGGCCCATTTCTGCCAGTTCCCGTTTCACTGACTGGGTTAGCACTGGCGTTCCTCTTTGCTCCCCTGGTTTTTACAGGTTTACCTCTTCAGCACTGAGGTTCTGTAATTTGAAGAAGGTTCCTCTATTAACTACCAGGGCCCGATCCAGAGACAGCCCATTGCTGTCAATGGAAAGGCCCCGTGTTTACTGGATGTGCATTCAAAACCCCTGCACTGTCAGCTTTCCAGGTGCTTTTTCACCACAGCGCAGGCTGGGCCAGGAGCTGCTCAGCACCACTGTGAGGCGGCCTGCAGCAGCACCAGCCAGCAGGGAGCCTTCCTCCCCGAAGCAAAGCTTTTACACAGCTGCATTTCTATTGCAAGTTTAAAGGCAGGAGCAAAAAAAAAAAAAAAAAAAACAGATGACGGCTGCTGCTGTTTTCACCATTTACCATTTTTATTCTTCTGCAATTTAGGATTATCTCATGCGCCAGGAAACTCATGCATCGGCTCCACTTCTGTCCAAGCTCCCCAAGACTCCATCAAGACAAGACAGCAAGACCATTTAAGAAGATGTCAAAATAATCATACAAGTACATTTGTAAGTTTCCTTTGTTGTAAAGAGTATCAGAAAGATAGAGAATTTACAGCAGGAGAAGAGCTTTGTATTCTAATTATTGCAAAGTAGGACTCAAGCAATAAGCAGACTAAATAGATTGTCTCTTCTGGGAGGCAAGTATATGAGCTGATGTGGAGATTTTTTGTTACATTAAGGGACAGGTTAGACAACCGGCTAAAACTACGCCACTGCTCCCAAATGGGGCAGTCCCACACACACTGCTCAAATGGCTGTTCAGTGTTTTTCCACGTTTTAAGGTGATTTTCCCTTTTGCTTATGCAGCTATAATTGTCATATTTACACCATCTCCTCTTTCTTCTTTCCTTATCAAACCCCCAATTAATATGGGCCCATCATAAGCCTTCGTGAAGTTATCAGCTTCTTTGTCTGCCATTAGTACAGCACTGCTTTCTTGTCCTTCACAGGGATTTTCAATTCTCCAGAATCAGTCCCTACAGAAGAACTGAATAGACTGTTGCAAACTCTCCTTCAGCTTTAGCCCTCTTATTATCACATGAAACTCCCATTTGAAATTAGTCCATCAATATTTAACTTTCATCATTACTGCTATGGAAAGCACACACTCCCATCCCTTGTTTGCTTGCTTCTACTGGAAATGATTCCTGGGGTGTCAGGTAACAAGCACAAGCCTAAGTAAGGTAAACAAAGTACTACATAGCATCTCCTAGAAAATAATGCAAAAATCTCCTATCTTTTCTGCACAAGCAATTACAATTCCACTGTGTGACTCCAGAGAAGCATGTTTCTGCTGCTAAAGAAATTTCCATGCTATTTCTTTTATAGAGAAAATAGGTTATGTGTGAGCCAACTCCTCCTAAATACTTCTCTGCAAACTGCATTGGCACAAGTTAGGTAACCCACTGAACAGCATGAATAGGACCACACTCCTGAAATCCATGGGAGCCCACTCACACCGAGCCCACGGCAGGAGATCAATCCTGTCATTTAAAAACACTGAAAGCGTTCAGCTATTGAGTTCCATTCCTCAGTACTTCCAGTACTATTGTCCAGATGGAAAGGAAACTGAACACTTCATATTTACACAGCTGCTTTATTTTGATCCCAGGAACACTTACCGAAGAAAAAAAAAAGAAAAAAAAGAAAAAGAAAAAAAAGAAAAAAAAAAGAAAAAAAAACCACTCTTCTCTGTGGACAGAAAAGTTTATCAGAAATTACTGACTTTGCCGAGATCCCATCTGCACAACATTACTTGATTCTGTGTAAAGAGGAATCCAGGAGCAGCATTCCTAACAGTGTTTAGATCTCAGATAAATCCGTTTATTTTCTTAAAAATTACCTTTTAAATCTTCACAGTTGCCCAACACTTCCCAACAGCCTAGTGGAGCTTCTGGTTTGTTTAAAGGTATATCACCACCTGTCAGTGCGGCATCAGGAACATGCTGGAATGTACCATTAGTCCTGAGCTTGGATAGGACAGACATGGTTTTTTAGTAGCTGTACTGTATTAATGCCTTGTTAGAGTTTCTTACATGTCTCCTGCTAATAGGAATAACCTCTGGAGCAATAGCAATTTATCCATACATCTAGCTCACACTGCTTGTCACAGCTAGTAACAGCTGATAACCCTCTTGGGCTGCTTTTCATCTTCAGTAGAAGCACTCTCATTCTAGAATACATTATTTTAACCTGTCAGAGTATAAACAGGACAATTACTTAGACCAATGTAGGCTGAAAGTGTTGATAACTAAAGTTAAATCCAGCATTGTCACTCTAATGTGTTCGTGTTAAACCAAGCACAATGAGGCAGCTTGCCTTCTCAAATGAAAACATTTGTCAAACTCGCTAATTCAAAATCGACCAAGTACAGATCTCTTGATTTGCACTGCTTGCTGACAAGCCTGGGAAAGCAGCAGTGGAAATAGTGGACTGATTATTGGGGCAGAGAGAGAAAATCACCAAGCAGGAAGAACCAGGCTGGCTTGTGTCTGTGAAGAGAGAACTCACTGGACCCCAGCAATGATGACAGCAACCCACCTCTGGCACTTGGGGATGGAAGGGTTTTGTAGGATTTGCACAAAATCCAGGCCTGCTCCTGAATACTCAGGATCAATACCTGGTCCCTGTGTATTTCTGAGTCCACAAACCCAACCAAAAAAAAAAAAAAAAATAGCTGCCTCTGTCTCCTTTTCTCGCCTGTTTCCTACTGGTGCGTGCAGCTGTGTGAACAGCAGCATCGCTTTGCTCAGCAAACAGCCAGCAGTAAAAGTCCAGCCCACACACTGCATGCAGTTCACCTGCTCTTGCTGTCTGATTTCATCGAAGAGAAAGGGCAAAAGATCTCAACACCGTTTCCTTCCCCGCGCCCCACCCTTCCTACAGCACCTCCATCTTGCTTACCCCATGGGCACAACATTTCCTGCTAAGCAGAGTCAACAGCTATGCTGCTCTCTAACCTTTCTGCGTTCTTCTTCTGGGACAGCCTTTGTGTTTTCTCTCAGGTTTGACCTTATCTTTTTCCTCTGGCTCCTTCCTCTCCTTATTCAAACCTAACAAACTCCCCTTAAATCGCACTCCCTGAAGTCTCTGCTGACCAGATCTAGGGATTTGGCCTCCATCGTCAGCTTCTTTGAGCACTCAGATGCTTTGATGCTACTGACTAGAACTGCCTAAGAAATAAGTATTCTACCTCACCTATTTAAGCATTAAGCTCCTGAGTTCGTTTGGGGATCCAGCTCAGTTCGGATTGCTGAGACCTTGCCACATCCTGACTGACAGTTTATAAGAAGACCTTAAAGAAATGAAAATCCAGTTGCCCTATATCAGCTAAAGAACAGTATAGGTGGTGTGGTGTTCTCTTTGACACCAGCGCTCCAAGGAAGAACAAAACTGTTACTGAAACAAAAAGGAATGTAAATATAGTTTAAGCAAAACCATGATGTCATGCATGTCTTCGTATCAAATCCTCACAAGACACTCCATATTAACTAAAAACTTTTATTAGCTATTAGCTAAATGTAATAATTCAGATGAAGTACAAGGATCATTTTCATTGTTTGCACAGGATAGACCATGGCAGAACAACAGGATTGCTCACAGTCTGGTCCTGGGACCAAGCTGAATTTTGCACTACCTTGTCATGCTATGCTTAATCCCACATTGAAATATCTTGAAATTTAGAAATGTAAACATCCCAACTAGAAATAAATGAGCATCATTGTTTAGATTTCTCTTTTGTGTAATCACCATAAGCTGTTTTTTCCTGTCATTCTTAGCCTAGTTTTCATTTCCCTGTGATTGTGAGCAAGACAAAGCTTTGCTCATAGTGATCTGATAAGTAATATGAAAATTCTGAGTTGAAGAGTATCTGTAAACTTATTCCTGATTGTTCTCCTGACAGTTTTTCAATGCCCAGCAGTTATGAAATGATACACCTTTTATAGTTTCCTCGAGTATTTCCCATCTGTAATTTTTTTCCAATAGTTTTGTTTTTCAATTGGCAACTAGCCTTTGCATTACACTAACCAAATCCTTCAATCATTCAGGTGGCAACACATCCTGTTGTAATAGTTTGGGCAAGTAA
Organism: Anseranas semipalmata; assembly: GCA_013399115.1. Taxonomy (NCBI): domain Eukaryota; kingdom Metazoa; phylum Chordata; class Aves; order Anseriformes; family Anseranatidae; genus Anseranas; species Anseranas semipalmata. The sequence continues at coordinate 787,906 of VXAA01001635.1, forward strand.
TTGTAACAATAAACACATGTGCAGCTAGTTGCTTGGACCTCAGAAAAAAAAAACTTTAACCCATGCTTTTCAGTAAGATGGTTTAATTGGAAAAACAAGAGTGAAAATTAATGACCATACAAGTGCCATATGAAAATAACTTGAAACAGGATATAGCAAAAAAAAAAACACCCATCAAGGTAGAAGGTCTGGGTTCAGATATTTTCAAGCACAAAAGGGAATGAAGTGCTGGTTTGGTCCCATTTTGATGTTAATACTATCAGTACAACTCCACTGATGAGACTGACAGAAAAGATACGATTTAATAAGCCACAGTCCATTAAAAGTCTCATTTATTAGATGTAGAGGCTAACAACATAAATGTTTAAAATGTAATCAGAAAAGTTAGAGATTAATTCATTGAATATTCTTTCTGCAAAAACCTGAGCCACAGAAAATGAGGAAATACACAGGATTTTTACATATAGCACTGCCTCTTATTGCACAGTAAGCCAAACACTTGACAGATAGGTTAATATATTCTTCAAGCTTCTCTTTGCACGGTTTTTCTCTCTTTTTAAACTTCTTTTTGTATCATTTCTCTTCTTTTTCTGATTTGTAAACACAATTTCAAAGTCTTCATTCAACTCTCTGCTATGACTGGTTCTTTAAAACGCCAAAGTCGTTATTTATCACTCTTCAATTCTCTTAATGTCTACAGCTCATTCTTTCCTATTATTTGCTTCTGTATTTTACTAAGGATTAAACAAAGTATCATGTTGACAAGAGAGAGAATGTACTTTCCACTGTTGCATCCTTCCTACTCATTCTGATACCTCCAAGGGTCTCTAAGATCTGCCTGAAATTATAGCAAGCAGTTCAGCGAGCCAGGGACCTAATTCCCATCCAACCTTTGCCAACCTCAGTATCTGCCTGCACTGCAGGCTGTGGGCCCACTGAGAGAAATAAATAACCTCTGTACCTTTCAGAAAAACTCACCAATGTACCACCACCATCATTGCACTGGATAAATACACCTAGAATATTCTTCTTTAAATAAGATTTTTAAAAAGTTACTTCCATTTAGTCCATATTTATGTTATTTTAACACAGAATCATCTTAAAATGTCATTTTCTTCTCCATTTTTGCTTTTTACTTTTGATGATAAGAAGAGAGATATTTATTTGTTAAAAAATATTGCTAAGATCCAGCAGAGGCCTGAGCACAATGCTATAATGAATATAGCACTGAAGGTCAGAAGTCTTACAATCTTTCTTGGGTATAGCACATGCAATGTAATGAAGAACACATGGCTGATAATTGCAACAAAACCTGGAACAAGAAATCTTATCGTGGCATGATGAGGGACTGAAAGTAGTTATAAATGGGGGGAAATGCCAATAAACATCAAATATAAAAGAGAGAAAGTTGGCAGCAATACACTAGAAGTCAGGAATGACACAAAATTAATATGGGAAGCAAAAGGACAACTGAAGAAATCAATGCTTAATAAAGCTAAAGACAATAAAATTAAGTTTATAAAGTGTGTTGTAACGAAGAGCATCTAACCAACAGTTACTGACCCATTACCACTATGGAAATGATAACATTGTCAATAATACTGAAGGGAAAGACAACCATGTTCAATAAACACTTCTGTTCTGTGTTTGGGCTAATGCCAGATGATGTAGCCTTATGACAGATCAATGCTGATTAAATACTTTATTTTCCAATAATAATTAATTGATAAGGATGTTAAATATCATCTCTTACAATTAGAATCTTTACCCAGCAATCCAGACAATTTATATCCAGGTGCATAAAGGCTCTGGCTGAGGAGTTCTTGTGGTCATTTCTAGTCAGTCTTGGAAGTTCACAAAATTCCAGGCTATGGTAAAGTTACTCTTGTCACAATATTTAAAAGATTTAAGCAAAATGAATGGAATGATTATGGACCTCACAGCAAGAAACCAAATTGTCAAAGAAAGAAAGAAAGAAGAGATGACCTAGGATTTACCTGATAATGAATTAACAGAAAGTACTTCAAGCAAACTCTAATCAATAGCAACGAACATCAATTCAAGGAGAAAAGAATTTTGCTTTGTGTTGTATAAGATTACAAAATTATTTAATAAGGATAATAGCCCTCAATAAATATGAATTCTCTTACCACATTTGGCAGGGCCTCCCACAGCATTTTCTCAAAGAAAATAGACGGATCCAAATCTATTGAAACGGACATTAAACACGTGTCAAAGAGATGCAAGTATTTACCACTGACTGGACCATCCTAGCCAAGACAAACACTGCCCTACCTGGACAGGCCACATCTTCCCATCTTCCTCTACTCTTTCTTGCCATCATCTTGCCCAGCTATGCTCCATACAGGCTGCAAAAGCTGTGGATCACATTAAAGGAAATAATTTGAAATTCAGTGCAATGCAGTTAAAGTACAGCAGAGCTGAGAAAACATTATCCAAGTGATACTGAATTTATGGACAGAGGCATTGGCAAAGTAAGAACAGAGGCTTTGCTGTAGGACTTTGTGGATCAATGTACAAATTGTTATTCTCATTGTTCAGTAGAACAATTACTAAAATCCATTTGCCGGTAAATGTGCCTTGTCTTGTAAATCATTGGGTCATTAACCTTAACAATGTCAGTGTGTTGTCACTATCCAATTCAATTAAATTACTGACCAAGGTAATACCTAAAAGCACATTCCAGAAAAAGGGATCTACTATTATGTTATTATCTATGCAGACACTTAGCAATATCTTAATTTTGTACCTGGAAATAGCAATATATCCTAAAACTCAGGTAATATATTCTAAAAGCCAGGTGAAGAGATATACAAACAGGCTGAACAGAAGGAAATGAGAACAGAAAGGTTAGAGAAGGAGGAAGAGGAGATGATAGAGTGAGAATGGAACACAGCACCGAGCAATTACCTCCAAGGGGTCATGTGTGCATTGCTGTGTGCCATTTTTCAATGTTCCTCGAGGTCAAAAGACAGGGACACAGGATTTTCTTTTGCCCATCAGTTATTATATCTGGCAACCTGCCTTAGCAAATGTCCAGTGCTGCCACATCTAAAAAGGGGCACTCCCCACCATGCCAGTGTGTAACACCAGCAGCAAATGGCAAGGGTGAGGAAAGTCCCTGTTGACCTTCCCAGGCCAGCAGCAAAGCACAAACCCAGCAGTCTGTTTAACTGGAGGGGGGTGGAAAGAGTAGCTGCTTATTTCCAGTTTCATTTGGGAAAAAAAAAAAAAAAAAAAAGTATGTGTTTCGCATAAGGGCTGGTAAGCTGCTCTCATCACACTAAGGAGTCTCATCTATATATCTTTCTGTTGCATGCTTCCATGCATATATTCTCACATTTCAGGTAGATTCTCAGCCCACACTTCAGGGCAGTGAAGTGCCCTGAAGTTTTTGTTTGTTTGTTTTTGTTTTTTTGCTCCTTTTGTTTTCCTCCAGTTTCCTCCTCTACCCCTAAATAAACACAGGCTTTGTGACACAAAGGCAAAACAGGCAGGCTCAGTGAGGTAGCTTGATTACTGTCATTTATATGTCTCTTGGTTTTCCATGGCCCAGGACTTCACTGTGCTAGGTGCTGTAGAAAACAAAAGCAGAAAGGACAGCCCCTGCTCCAGACCCTGTCAGAGAGACACCAGAGGGCTGAGGGCAGATGGCTGGAGAGTTCATGGAAGCCATGAGACCACATTGGTCAGTACATCAGGCAGTAAGCAGTGTAAGCGCTGACAGGATTTTTGCAAACTCAATGGCAAATGAGCTTGCCTGACTCTGGGGTCTCTGGTCAAGCCAATGAATTGCAATGGAGAACTCAGGTCTATTTATTAACCTCAACAGTCCTTGCTGGGGTAGGTCTGCTGAGCTGGAATGCTTTACCTTGAATGCATCATACCTAGGTAGCCCAAATTATGGAGGGCTTCCTCAGGGACATTCCTGTGAAGCAACAACACAGCATCCACATTAAACCCAACAAGCTCAGAAATAGCAGCCACTGACTTTGGAAAAACTGTTGCTTGCAAGGCACCTCGGAAAACTATGCTTGTCTTAGCAAGTTTCAAGTTAGGCCATTGTATTTGTCCTTGTTCTGAAAGGATACACAAATTCCAAGCTGAAATAAGGTGTTTTTTGTTTTGTTTTGTTTTTACAAACTTTGAATACACAGGGGTTCCTGTGCTCTTGAGGCCACACAAAAACTACTCACAATACCACGTGGGTTCTTCATATTCTACAGAAAATGTTTTACAGACCTCAGAGTGGAGCGAGGATGATGGAGTGAAAGGAAGTGAAAAAATCAACTCTCCATTTTATATAACTGCAATTTTTGACCAAATAAATGCATTCTATTTTCAGTACAAGTTTTATCTTAAATGGTAAAATGAAAATGATTCTATCAAATATTTTCTAAAAAGTTATTCAGGCTACAAACAAAGAAAATAGAACTGGAAATGAACTAAACTAAATCACCTGCAAAACTTCTCTTTATTTCTATGGGAGGCACAACGACTGGAATGGGCTTTAAGCATAACAGCTCACACAAAAGGTAGAGTGCTGCTTTGTTAATGGAATTGCACTTTGGATCATGAGCCGAATGGATGCAATTTTATGTGAACTGCACACACAAAAAATTCCCTCAATAAACATATGGAACATGAGGCTTCTTTTCTCCTTACTTTAACTAGGCAGCAGGGAAACATTACAACCGAAGAGTAGATATCAGCATTAGAAGACTTATAGGACTGCTTAAATGGGAGTTCAAAATAAAAGAGAAGGCAGACAAAATAATTGTTTGAACAACATAAGTTATTATCATTTTCCTTATAGGTTTTCTCTTCTTTCAGAAAGTACTAACCTGGACACACATACATATTTTTCAAATCATATTTTCCGTTCAACTATGGAAGTGTTTTCTGGATACATCAAAAGAATAATACATCCTTTAGAGTCTACTTCAAGAGCTAGAGGTCTTTGAGGAGGAAAACATATTTATAACAAAGGAGCATAATACGTAAATAAAGAGACACAAAGCAAGGCTTAAACAATGCTTTGTGTTTTGCAGTGATTTTTTCAGATAGAAGATAATTAACTAGAAACCACTGACGTTAACAATATTGGACCTGTATTACTTTCCTTGCTTTGAAAGCTGGATTTGGCAGCACACTTAAGAGCTTTTCAGAAAGCTCCTGTTGATAAACTACTAGACTTAAATCCACATCCCATTTTCAGTTAACTATTCTCATCAGATCATCTTTTAGTAGTCCCAGCTTGCAACCCTGCTGGCAGTGACTATTTGTTTTTAAGAGAGCATCTCTTTTTAAAACTTACCTGACACTAAGGTGCTCATTATGTTGGAAATCATAGGAAACAAGGACAGCAGTTCTGGACCTAGAAAACACTGGTTGTCATTGTTCTCCTGTTCCCCACTGTCAGACCTCATGGGGGTGATTGCAGTGTGATCCTTAAACCCGTGTCTTCATCCATTGAGCCTTGCGAGGAAGGATTTCAACAGCACCAAAGCTTGCTAAGAGATAATAACTCATTCAAAGACAAGTGCAGCAGCTTCCAGAGATAGATTTTCTTCACAGAAGTTACACAGATATTCCAAGTGCTTTATTGCTGTTTGAAAAAACTCTCTCTCTTAGCTGCTGTAGTTCCAAACCCTCCATTTTAGAATTCTCTGGAGAGTCAGTATTTTACTGCAAAGCTCATTGCCATTCCCCAGCTCCAAGCTGCAATTTCAACTTATAGTATCCCAAAGGTCTGCCTGGAATGGCTTCAGGTTTGTTCCTTCCGGTATGACTGCAAATTTATTAAAATCTGCAAGACCTCTCAGTAGGGAATATGAAGGGTGATACAGGTGCATCAAATGCTAGTGTCCACAGCCTGGCAATCCAGATAGGCAATTTCATGCAACAACCATATTGCCCTCAAGAGCAAATCTTGTATTTCTATAATGAATGTTTTCAAAATCTTTAAATTATTCAAAAGAAGGCTATTCTGGCTCATTAAATGCTAACAATTAGAGCCAAACAATTGGAAGTTATTGATTATTGCTGAATTCTCCATAGTCTCAGCAGCACTGACATGCATGTACCACATAGCGCAGCCATGAATACCAACAGCCACAGTCTGCCTTGCTTATTCACAGTGCATTAATTGCAACAGACCACACGGACCTCACGTACTTAATCATCCTGATAAGTTCTTATCGCATGAATCATCTTATGGATTAGCTTTCAGTGCTTGTTCTGATCTTTGATTCCTACAGAGGCACAGCCACACTCTGCCAGTCACCCACCAGCAGATTTCTCATCCCATTCCCCACCTTTCCTGTGTGCTTGTGGTTTCCAGCAGCACGGGGTTTGCAGAGCAATCAATGGCTGCAATGATGCTGAAATGACTTTATTTACACCTGTCTCACTTTGCCTCTGACACCAAGGACAGTGCCAAACCCTTAGCAAAATGGCACTCTCTAAAAAGTCCAAAAATAGCAAGGCTATTCCATACTCTCTTCTATACTTCTGCTTCTAGATTAGAAAGCAACTAGAGGTAATTTTGTGTGTATGCCAGCTTCTAAAAAGCTTCAGAAAAAGTTCATGCTGCACTGACCTGCACCTAGGCAAGTCTGCTAAATTTTTAATCATGGATATCCAGACCTGTAGATGGTACAAACACTCTGAAAAGAATCTGGGAAATCCTAAAACAACCTTCAAACATGAACAGCAGGATAAGTTTACTTGCTACTGTGAACGAAATCTTGACCTAACTGAAATAGCATCATCTTAGCTGAACCACAATCTCACAGTGTTTCTGCAGGGCTCTTTTTCCCAGAAAGACTGCTTTTACTTGGCAACATATTTTTTACCAGGAAAAGGTGAGCACTCCAAAATTCTATATAAGCTTAAAGTACAGTATGATCTCTGTGTCCAATGGTTGCAAAATAATTCATTTTCTCATCATTTTAATGAGAATTTATTCACATTGAGTAGAGACATTGTACAAAAGACATAATGCAAGCATGCACGAGCGATTAGAAATGTTGCCTCATTTCATAAATACATTGTAATTAAACAAATGTCAGCAGTTCAGTCTTGTGCAGAGATGATCTGACAGCCGGTGAGAATCTCAATTGCACAGTTCAAGGTAATTCTGGGATCTTGTTATTGTTTGCAGTATAATTTTTTTCTTTATGCATTTTACTCTAACAACCTCTTAGCAAAATTGTACTCGTCTTTAATAAACATCAGCTCTAATAGGCATGGATGTGTCATTATGAAGCCTTGTTCTGCATTACAAGTGAACGAGGTGAGGTAATCTTATTGACCACTTTCCAGACTAGAAACCCAGTTAAAACACCAATGCTTCTGAAGGTATTCAAGTCACAGTCTAACATATTCACTGTCAACTGGCTCTCGGGGCAGCTCTGTCCCCAGAGGGAGAGCAGTCTTTGCTGACCTGCTTTAAATTCTTCAGCTCGTTGAAGCTGGCAGATCACAGGAACTCTAACAAAAAGCCATATTCCAGCACTATCAGACATTAAGTGAGAAATGACCACAATACTATTTCACAATGTGATTCTCAATTACACAGGACAGCAAGGCTCTGAGTCTCCATGACTGTTAATGCACACATTCACTTAGGCAGACCAGCAGAACAACTGTAGACCATGGTCAAACTCCATTCACCGTAATACCCTGTGTTGCACACCAACCAGCAAGATGTATTTATACGTAGCTGCCTAGGAAATCCAGACCCTGAAGATACAAGGAAACACCAGGCAAGGTCCGAAAAGCCCTACTCACATGCTAGTTCTGCAAGAGCTTCTCCTGCAGAGACCTTCTCCTCTTCCTCTCTCGTCTTCATGTTCAGACCCAGAAGTCCCCACACATAACTGAACAATGTCTCTTCCTTGCCTGACCCTCATCTTGCTATCAGCTCCATTTCTGTGCTCACTGGTTGGCAATCACAGGGCAACACGAATGGATCTAGATATGTCTGACAGAAAAGCCCATACCCAAATCCCCGTTTGCTTTTTTTCACAGTATTTTGAAATCTTTAACAATAGTAAGACATCCAGCAGAGGACTTGGCATATAACAGCATCTTTTTTTTTTTTTTTTTTTTTTTTTACCAGGAACATGAGAGTTAAATCATTCCAAGCAACGAGCAGCACTTTTTTCCAAGCAATGGCTCAATATAACCATCAGAGAGGCTGGATATACAGGGAGCAGCATAGCTCTGTGCTGCTGTATGGTGCCCATCGTATTTGTCTCCTCCTGTGCTCGACTTTCTTGTGCTGATAAAAGAACAGCTATCAGGTCTTTGTTATATAAATGTCAGCCAAGGCAAACAGAGTGGAAACTTGGTGGTCAGGTGTAGGTGGTTGAACATCGCTAAAAAAGATTAGGTACCTGATAAAGGAATGGTATTTACCAGCTGCATAAGGTGTTGGGGAGATGTATTGTTCTCACAAAAATGGCTTGAAATAGGTTCCTTTTGTTTCCCCCAGGCTTTTCAGCTTGGCGGGAAAGGAACCCGCTGATCTCCACAAGACAAAGAAGATCCTTGAAATATTTTAAAGCTTGGCTGAACCCTCAGAACCTCTTCCACAGTATTGCTGAGCGATGCCTTTGTGCTGAGATCAAAATCGCAGAAATAGAGCTTTCTTACAGGAAGTGAAATCGGCCATGACTGACTCGAGCATCTTACCAAACTCCCCAGTTTCTCTGAAGGAGATTTATCATGTGTTTGTAATTATAAGTTGCCTGTGCTGCAAATCGCTCCAGAAGACAGGGGAGCTCAAATGCCTGCTCTCAATGTCACAAGTCTCCAATGAATTGCAAGAAACCTCAAGCACCTTCTGTGCAGGCCTTCAGGCAGGATAAATTACAATTATTGTCTCCAGTCAGTGGAGCTATGCTGATTCACATCACGGGAAGATCTGCTCCCTTGCGTGCGACAGGTTTAAAGGGAGAAATAGATTGTCTCGCATGCACCTTTTCTCTGTCTGAACTCTCCAGTTAAAATACCTTCTTTGATTGCGTCTAGGAGACTTTTCTTTTGAGCTTATTTGTGTTTATTTGGTCATGCCCTGTCCTCTCATGTAGGTGCGCAGTGATGGCAGATACAGCTGCAGCACCACTGCACTGGGGAGCAGGTAAGAAGCTGCTGAGTGCTTCTTTGTACTGTGGTTTTGCTAAGGACCTGTTTTTCTGTATAGCAGGACATACCCTCCCCTGCCTGTGGGCTAGCAGCCCAGTTCTTTCCAAGTAGTCAAGCAGTGCACATACCCATCCAGGAAAGCTTTCTACACCAACCCAAACACAGGACCAGTGTAAGGACTGCAGCAATGCGTGTTTGCAGTTCAAGTCATGTGTGTGCATTGTATAAACACTTGTAATTCTGCACATAGATGCTTGAAAATGCAAACATCAGTTCTTTTCTGAATGGGCCACTCTGGGGACCAGCCAACTCACAGCCAGGATAGACTGTTCGCTGGTGGGCCAGCGCATCTTGATCAATGGGTCACATTTCTTCTTTACATGTCATTTAATTCCTTACTACAGCTTATGACTGCCTAAAATCCAATATAAAGAGAATGCATTCGCATAAACATGAACGCTTGAATAAGTACCTCAATAACATCAGGCGTCAACTCTTCACCATGAGGATAGCTGGTAACTAATTAAAAGCTTGAATGAATAGATGAGCCAGAAACCATCCTCACGCTTTGTTGAACAGGCTCAGGCAGCAGGCTGCATAAGGGAAGCTTTTGATCCCAAGTGCTCCAGTACTAGACAGAGGCAGCTCATCCCTGGAGAAAGCAAGTGCACAAGACTCGGATCCAGTCCCTCATCTTGCCCACAAGCTCCTGGTTCCTCTGATGTCCCCCTGGAGATATGGAAGGGCCTTTCCCAGCCTGCAAAGGAGAAATCTGGGGCTTGGGTGCTATTGGAGCCAGCATTCTGCTCTGCTGAGCAGAGCACCAGAGCAGGCCTTTAGGAGTACGCAGCAATGGGAGGGAGGCAAAGCATCTCTTTAGTTTTGCAAAGTGGCACCCTGGAGAAAAACAAGGTTCCTATTTGGCTGCAAAATGATGTGAGAACTCTGCCCAAGCTGCCACCAACAGAGGTGAAGATCTGGCCCTACAAGCAGCCCCAACTCCATGATCATATTTTTGCTGCTCTTTGCTGCTGCTTTTAGTTCAGTCCTTCTTAAAGATCATTGAAGTGTGACTTTTACATTCAAATGACTGGTTTGGCAGGCAGAGGACAGCAGAGGTTTTGGTGCATGCCATATGAGCTTGTGCTTAGATACTGTGTGGCAGAAACCTGACCTGCGGCAGCTTCACCTCTTATTCTAATTAGCAATCTGTGGGCTGTCTACACATGCCAAGCATCACACTTCACATCACAATGCAAACCTAACCTAGAGTCCGCACAGGGGGGTTGTACCGATTTTAATTAAATCAGTCTCCAGAACAACTTGACTACATTTCTTGTGTAGGCATGCCCAAGAAGCAAATGGATTGTAAAATTGCTCATTCTCATTTATTATCAATTTCATGTTAACAATTTTTCTTTCTTAAGCCCTAACTTCTGGAATCGTGTTATTGTCCAGGAAATTCAACTTTTATATTTGTTTTAATCCTTTGTTTCAAAGAAAGGCATGTAAAAGTATCCTTGAGTCCCATAACTACTCAAACTTGCATGCAAAGTATCCTGCATGCATTGTTTTCCCTTTTAAAAAGTAATTGTTTATATGCCAGTCCCATGATGTGCAGGAGCTGTACCCAGTATCTTTGAACATGTAGGTAAGCAGTACAAAACTAGAATAAAAAGGAAAGAGTGCCCACGCACCCCACATCCCTCACAGACAGGCTGAAGTCCCTCCCTATTAAACATGATGACCAAAAACTATTCTGGAAACATCTGTGGTGCAACCACAGCCACAAATGCAGTGTCTATATGGCACAAGGGACACTAAGGCTGAGCCTGTGAAAGGGCTCCTGCCTCCTGGCAGCGCTGCTGGCTGCCCATGTGCTCCTGCAATTCCTCCTCCTGCCTACAAGCCCACCTCTCTCGCCCTCGTGCTGAACGGACACAAACCCTATACTGAACAGAGGGAAGAGCATCCTGCCAGGCAGCAGTGAAGGATCTGCCATCCCACTCCAAGACTGCTAGCACAAAGGAGTTAACATCTGTTTGAGCTGAGAGTGTTTATGCCTCAGCAGTTCCATTAATAGGTATTAAATAATGCTCCTTTAAGCTACAATGCTGCTGCATAGGGTTTCAGCTTCATCTTTATGGATGCCTTGTCATAATTTCTAGAATTATAGAACTTCCTGCCATGCACCTACATATATCTGCAAGGTTACAAAATAGACAAAGATTATTTTTTCTGCCCAGAACTAGCAGAAATGACTTTTCATTAATCAGGATCAGACGAGATGAAATTAAATCAATTCTTCTCCCTAAAGTTTGAGATACACAAAGAGGGAGAAACCAACTCTTCTCAACCCTCAGCTCAGGAGCTATAAAGTAAAACCCCAGCTCCGAGTACATTGTCTCCGGAAGGAATTGCCACAAGAAGTAGGCACCAGCTACTTACCCCCTCTCTCTGCCACCTTTCACCCTATATGCACACATATAAACACACACGTGCATGCTCTTTTATACAAACTAAGATTCCAAAACTCCCACTGGCTGGACACCTTCCAGCAGGAGAATCAGAATGTCCTTGGCAAATCCAAAACTACAGGATGCTCTAATTAAGGTCCTCTAATCTAACAATTTGAGAAGTACACAGTTTGCCTCCTCATGCCTTCACCAGCAAACGTTTACAATCTTCTGAACAGTCATTATATTGCACTCATTAGTCTCTTACTCACATGCTGCAGGGAAGGGGAAGTTGATGCTCCACATTCAGACTCCTACAGACCTGAGGGTTGCTCTTAAGGCCTCTTCAGGTACCTATTACTATTGTCTTTGTATATAAGCACCTCAGTCTTCCGTGTATGTCTTTATCAGGAGCCTGTGAAGCCACTATCCCCACTTTGACATCCAACTCCTATATGGCTTTAAAAGGACCTAAATATCTAAAAACCAGTGTGTCCTCAGCCCCAAATAATGTGCTCTGTTCCCACAAGTATTTGCAGGGAATGCAAATCCCAAACTCAGAGCTTACTGCAACATGTTAGAGTGCATGGATCTTCTTCCGGCCCAGCTGAAAGAAATTCCTGTGGCCACAAAGCACTTCAGAGGGACTCGCGCCCAACACATAAGAATTCCTGAGACACCTATGATAGACTATACTGTCAGACAATTCTCCCCTCCACTCTTTATGTCATTCACTCATTTCCAAATACTCAACCACAGTGTAGACCATGCGTTCTTTCTTCTACCTGGTACATCAGCCAGTCTTATCAAGCATCACGTCTGACAAGACCATCCAGGAGATACTGTATCCCCCATTCCTTCAGGCAATCCCAAATTTACCCAGAGTAGGTGATGAGGAGGCAGATCTCCCATATATGGCAGAAAAAAAAAATGTTGTGGAGTAATGAGAAATACTATGTGTGGGAGATGTACGTATGCCTGAGAAGGACAGAAGTAAACAGGCTTCACTGTATGAATGCAAAATTCAGATGGCATACTCACTTCAGGATTTCCACTGACCCAGAAATTGAGCTTAGATCTCCTAGGCATCACTTCTAGTGTTTGTATATGTGAATCATCCATACCAGAGCAGGGGGCTGGAGAAAAGCCATAAGTCTGCTGCTGCTCATGCTGAAATCAATGGATGTTTTGGTAAAAATCTCTCTGAGAATCCCTGAGCACAGCGAGATGCTGTTTGCATTCCCAGAGACAGCATGCTCCATGCTCAGCAAGGCTTGCTGAGCACCTGTCCTCACACCCATTTATCTCTAGCTGACATTTGAGGGAGGCTTTTAATGCTGTTAGAGCCTATTCTGCCCTCCCCAAAAGCATCCAATACAGTTCTCAGTCTTCCACATGATAAACGGGAAACTTGAAAAAACATGGGGGAGGCACATTGGAGCCCAATAAAACGAGATGACATCCTCTGCTCTGCAGAGGCCAAGACAGATTTCTGACTGAACTCAAGCAGCAAACCGGCATGATAAAAGAGCTAAAGCAAGAGGTTATGATATGCTTGAATCACTCCAGAGAAAGCAAGAGCTGTGTGTAACTAGGGAGATAAATAATCAGGCAGACAGAGTAGCACTGCCCCCTCACTCACTTAAATCAAAGCAGCTTCTTTTGCCACCACTCCACCCACTTGGAACCAGCATCAGGGAGGTTTAAAAGTTGTCCTTGGCAGAAAAAAATAGAGAAGTTCAATTCTGAGGCTGAGATGTAAACTCAAAAGTAACAGAGATGCCTCTGCAGTTGTGCTAACAAGCGGTCCCGCCGGCATGCTCCCCTAGGCGCAGAGAGCACAGCTGAGGCCAGCAGGCAGTTGCAGCAGATTTCTCACAGGGCCACCCAATGCTTGCAAACATTCACTGTCCTCGTACAGACCTTGGTTTGGGGGATAAGCAGAGCTGGGCCACCACCTCCCCAGGGATATGTCATGGCCAGCATATAGAAGCCAAAATACAGCAGCAAACTACACACAGGTGCGCTTGGTGCAAGACCTTTTTTTGAGATCCCTATGGCAAGAATTCTGATTAGTTGGCTGTATCTGGCCCTTAAGTGAGTGATGCTGCTATTCAGCAGCCTGGATTTGACCCTCAGCAGGATTTACATTCTGCCTGAAGAGCTGTGCATTGAAATCACAGGGCCATGTGAGTATGTCCAAGGTCAGTTTTTCCTGTAAGTAATACACTGCACCTCAAAAGCAACTGCACGTTGCTGACAATTATTTGAGAAGGTAATTGAACTCAGCTGTTTCAAATGTGATTTCCATACAATGTGCACTGTACTTTGATCCCAAGTTGAAAAAAGGAATAAATAATCCTGTTTTAACCTTGACTTGACACTGCACTTGCTAAGCAAACACCCTGCCTGCAGATCCTGCAGCCCAAGGTGGAAAGAATGTGACACCCCAGCACATGGGAAGAGCTACTATTTCATATTTCTGCCCTTTAGCTCCCAGTGTCAAAAAGCCATCTAAAAGCTCACAAAGCGGGTAAAAACTTGACAAGAAAAATCTGCTTTGGTCTCCTACTGCATTCTTGAGAGGGAAAACTGAAAACTACACTTCTCACAAGGGGAAGACACTTAATGGTAGAAAGAGGATTTTCAATTCTTTTGCCTTATCTTGTTGGTATATGAAACTAGCTCATCTGCTGCACCTGATAATAAGGATTTTTTTTTTCCCTACTGTAGATAAAAAGCAAGTTTAAAAAAATGCATCCTCCACATAACGTGCATGGTTGAGGAGGACTAGCTGTGAGAAAGAAATCACGTTCTTCACAGGCTGAAGCAAGATCACAGCAAGAATATCAAGAAACGGGAAAGAAGTGTCCATGCAGGCAGGACTCCAGTGAGCAACCTACCTGTGTGCCTGTGTGCTCACATGAAGTAGTCCAACACAGGGTCACAAGCTTCAGTGAGTTTATTCTTACAGCACTCCTGCGAGTTACAGAGTGATGTTTTCTCCACCTGGAAGCAAAGGAAGAGGGAGTCCCAGAAGCTTATGGTGGGTCTGAGAGATGAATCCGGCTCTAAGCTAGCTTAGCTATCTGAGCATCCTGGAGCAGGTCCAGTAAGAGTAGATATGTGTACACACTTACCCAGCCACCCAGACCAAGGAACCATTTTACATACATTTTACACAGTGCAAAAATACATGCCTCCTTATGTGCAAAAAGTGAGGCACGCCTGCAAATACCTGAATTTTGGGGCACCGAGTGTAACTCTGATCTTCCCTTCAGTGAGACATAAGGACATGCCAGGGAGTGCATGATTTGGGAAGCAATATGGAAAAAGGAAGAGAGTTATAACTAAAAGGATGACAAAAAAGCAGCATTATAATTCCAAAAATGTCTTGAGTGTACCAGCAACAAATTGGGGGCACAGCTTCCATAGCAACATCAAAGGAAAACATACATGGCATGATTGCAGAAAACAAAGTAAGGGACCAGTGAGGCTCAGCATGGAAAGTACTGACACAAGGCACAAAGGCAGTGATGGGACAGTAACTTAGATATTTGCATGAAGTTCTATTTAGACATCCAGCTAGCTTTGATCTGTTACTCTTGCAAAGAAGCTGTTCTTAGAAGTCCTTCTGATCTAATCCCTGTAAGCTGCTCTGTTTACCCTGCTATATGCCTACTACCTCACTGTTTCACTGACATCTCTTTGCAAAAATGCATCATATATAGTCATCGTGCACATTTGGGTGCACGTGTCCACGCATGCAGAAGCACATGCATAGTTTTCATAAAAGAAAAATATGTACATGCTTTTTGTCTTTGCAACCAGACCATTAATACACAGGACAGAAACCTTATGTCCTTTTCATCTTCCACCGTGCTTGTCTGACTTCAGCAGAACCATTCCAGAATTAAATAGTGCTCATGGTGAGGGAGAATGGCAAACTTCAACTCTGAGTGTGTAAAAATCCACTCAGAATACACCAAGGGATTCAGTGAGTCTCTACATATGCTTCCTCTCAGCATGCAGGTGTAAGATTTAAAAATCCATATTTTTCTCCAATAAACTTAAAAACAGCTATAATATCGAGTACCAAAAGCACCATCTGTGCTCCACATATAGTGGTGATGTTTTTTTTCAGAGCTGATGCTGTTTCTTGGTATAGCTTGATCCTATTTTGTCAATCCCTTCACGAAAAGTGCAAAGAACCCCTGTTGTTCCAAATGTGTCTGAAACAAGATGCTTTAACAAGTGCATACACCAGCTTTTTGCTTCTTTAAAGCATTATAGTGTTGACTTACGTACATAGTAGCATTTTAAATAGTAGAAGTGTTAAACCAGACACTGAAGTGCTCCACACACTTTGGCACTGATTGACTGGAGATTGTTGTGGCCGGCACAAAGCAAGAATTGCTTGCTGAAGAAGCTGAAAAAGACAAGTGTTTACAAAGCTTTATTTTCCTTGCTGTGTAGGCAGTACCTCCTAGATAGCCATCTCCCCTTTACTGCATCCACCACTAACGCCCCTCTCAAGAAAGCCCAGTCCAAGCAATGCTCTCTGATGCTCACTCATGCCAAAGCTTCTCTAAAGTCCACCAAGGACCTTGCTGTTGCCAGGATGTCTTGAACAGCTGTTAGTCAGGGTCCTCAGGGATAGATGTGCATGTCAAATTCAAAGAGAGACCTGGCAAGGAAGTCTGACAGACTCCTGTCTGGTGTTCCCCTCCCTCACTTTTCCTCTGCTGTTAACTGTAACTAAACTCTGGATCTGCTGCCTCTCCTCAGAGCTGTATTAATGCTATTCCATTAACCTCCCCTATTTAGGGTAATGTCAGTGCCCACCATCCTTCCTGGAGGTACTGCAGGTATTTCTCACCATACCCAAATGCTGGCAGTAAGGGCATGGGTATCCACTTTAAATCTGCAGTTACCAATTTGATGTTTGGTACTTAATTTGACTCATAAGCCTTCATATGGTCAGAAAGCCAGTCTATACACAGCACCAAAGCAGACCCTACTCCACTCTGCACCTTGGTATGGCACCTGCACCTGCTCCTTTTTCAAGCCCTTCCTTCTCTTTCTTTATTTCCTTCTTTTGTGTCTCATAATGTCTGTAGGCAGAAACATTACTAAACTTTTCTTTACAGATGGCTTTCATTTGAAATCTTCAAGTAGTTATTCTCAGTGACAACACTGATAAGTAAAAGGAAAAAATATGAAAGAAACATACTGTAAGAGAGAATCCAGGTTACAACAGGGCACAGACAGTATTTCACCAAAAAGTTCCCTAAAACTATATTCCTAGAAAGAAACAGAAACTCTAAGCAAGTTCCTTCAGCAATGCAAGCCTCAGTTCCCTTGTTATCCTTTGGTTGGCTTCCTTTTGCTTCCTCACTTTTATCTTTCTGGCAGAGCACAGCTTCATGTCTGCAACTATTTCTAGCAGACATGCTGTATCTCAGCAAGGCCTGTGTCCTGCTCTGCAGATAATGTCTCTTTTTCCACCACCTATAACATTTTTAACCAGGATGAACCAGGTGGCTACCATCATATAACCTACCATCATATCATCAGATAATGTAGTGAGGGAATGCTTTTTAGGAATGCGTCCTGACTTGCCTTCTCTAGAAGTGTTTCTCACCATGACTTCCTACTTAAGCCAGCATGTTAAGTGAGCTAAAAGTCACACAGTGCAGCATTTCATCCACCATCTAATATCACACATGTCCTATGAAAGTTCAGATCTATTTGTTTTGATCTAAATCCATTTGTACAACCTCCCTCCTGCTGTACTGCATGAGGCACTCCTGAAGCATTCTCCTCCAGGCAAGAGATGCTGTAGGAAGCAAGGATACAACTACAGACATCAAACTACATTCTCTGCTGGTATCAATCAGCATAGTTCCACCCAAGTCATCATACTTTTGCCAGTTTAAAACAACACAAAATATGACCCCACATTTCTTTTCAGCCTGTCACTAGTTATTCAGTTTGAATGACCGTCATCCTATTCGTATTTGCTGAAGTTCATAGTCACTACTTGGCACCATTGCTTGAATGCTGATTTTTTGGTACCACAGTTAGCAATATATCTATTTCTTTCATTATTCTTTGCAAACATCAAAAAGAGAGAATAGAAATGATTTACTAGTGAAGCATATTAACATTTAAAACCAATGACCAATTAGAGATTTGAAAATGTCTGAATAGACCCACTATTCAAAATGCCATCTGGTCTCCTGATTATTCCTTCCATGTACTTCCTCATGACAACTACACAAAAGAAAATTAGGACAAAAAATACTCTTCAAAAGAAGATCACTTTTACTGTACTTAGCTGCTGTCAGTGTTGGGCAGCGTAAGCAATCAGTTGCCAAACAAAAGTGTGTAAAGTGAGGTTACTGAATTAAACTTTTCTTCCCTGGCTTTCTTTTTTGCACTGTTTCCAGCCAACATCTATTGACTTGCAGTGCAAAGCGGCAAGCGTACACCTAAAGCTGTACTCTAAATTCACCCCTATTATCTTTGTGTTGACACTTCATCCTAGAAGATATATGCTGAGCTCCAGGTAGATCATTTGTAACTCTTATAATGATGATGGCAACAAATATAGCACAGTGCCCTCCAACTGACACGGAATGGATACTCAATGCTTCGCTATTTCGCAATGAATAAATTGGTTGTCAACATATGCACAGTAGCAGTTTTTTCCCCAATTTAATGATCATACAGCCATGGTGTAGCAGATCTCTATGTATTATAATGATCTGGAAAACTTGATTGAAAGATTTGGAGAATGGATTTCAAACCAAAGTTGCAGTTGCCCTGGAAAGCAGCAATATGAATTGATTTCTGGGTTGGAGAGATGCTGCACAGCAGTTTTACCTTCCATAGGGGTGACCTTCATTAAAATGCAGTTACTTTCTCAGAACAATAAAAGCTCTCTCTGATGAAGCGTACTTTCAAGGATACCCAGATGCAAAACCCACATCTGCCCATAAATTGGGCATTTGTCCTGCCAGTTGGGTGACTGAACACGCAACTGTTTAGACGGTCACTATATTTCAAGCAAAGGAGACATGCACTGAGGTAGGTACCCAAAAGACACTCTGCAGCAAATAAGTTTATGTAGACAATATGAGACATTTCACTTCTTCTTCATAAGGCCTCCATAGGAATACAATCTGTATAGGCAGATACCCCCTGCAGTGCGAGCATTTGGATATTAGACTAGATGCTCTGAAGGCTGCAGAAAAGTAGACAATCTCCATGGTAGACCGGCCGTGACCAGCATCCACATCTGCTCTGGGTACCAGCGCCAGGACAGCCCCCACTCAGATGCCAAGCTCCCTGCCGTGAGGCAATGGTGCTGCAAGCCTTTATAAGGTGCCCATCTCAGCCACCACTCAGTGCCACGCTGTGTTTCCAGCGCAGTTCAACAAGAAGTCTGGTGGAAAATTTTCACAAAAAAAAAAAAGTAGTTTTTTTTAACAAGTAAAATTTTCATTAGTGGTTCTTGCTTCTTTAATGTCTTTTTGTATTTTTC
Source organism: Anseranas semipalmata (assembly GCA_013399115.1). Lineage (NCBI taxonomy): Eukaryota > Metazoa > Chordata > Aves > Anseriformes > Anseranatidae > Anseranas > Anseranas semipalmata. The sequence goes on from VXAA01001635.1 coordinate 807,085, forward strand.
TCAGGTATTCAATCACAATTCAAGTGTGTTTGTTTGTTTGTTTTCCCAACTAATCTGAGAACACCCTAGATGTCAATTTTCAGTTTTAGTTTTTCAGCAAAATATCAAATATTTGTTGCAAAAAAAAAATTTAAATACAAAAGAAAAAAAAAAAACAACAAGACACTGCTAATGAGTTCCATTTCCCTGCACGTACAGATCCACCCTGGCACACAGCAGCAAATTGCTCGTGACCCTCTGGCAACGCCTTCAATGTTACAGGACTCCTTAATCCCAGTCCTCTGCTAACCAGAATTAGTGGAACAGAGAGGCAAGTGGCCCTTTACTGATGTTAACAATCCCCATTACGAATTTATATCATGACTACTTTAAAAATTCACAGAAAGTATTATAGTTTGAACACTGAAGACATAAAAAATGCTGTTGGTGGACTGATAATTATAAATTATGTATTAAATTTAAGACTAATCCCTGTGCGAAAGGCACAATTTTTTGAATCTGGGATTTGTCCCACAAATGTGTTTGCAAAGTAAACCAGCAATTGAATTATTGTCCTGTCCCATTCATCTCATCCACTGTTAAGGGGAAGAAAATGCTTTAACTTCTTTTTTAATTTTGCTGAACTCTGGGCATTTTTAACCCTTTCCTGCACCCCAGCATATGCACACACTTCAGCACTGAAAAGTAGCACTTTCCCTTACTACTTTGTTTACCTTTTTCTACTTTACTGGAAATAGGTTTATTTAAAGTGTGAATTTCACCTCTAAGGCTCTCACTGCTTTGCTCTTTCTTAATTCTTTCCAGTCAGGAGAAAGTCAAGCAAATGAGTCATTTTCACCTTTCTTTAGTTTTACCAGTGGGGAAAGGAAAAAATAAAAGGACTATAGCCCTGCTCTGGAGTATATCAACTAGCAATTAATTGTGGTATCCAGAACTGATGAAAATTTGGTTCAGTGCAACAGCAACACCACGCGACATTGTCTCACATTCTGAGTACATTTATTTCTTTCCAAATTACACATGTAGGCCTAGAAATGTCTCACTTTTTTAATTAGTATCTCAAACCAGATGGGATGACTAAGAGTGAGCATTTAAAATTCATGTTCAAAACTTTTCTTCTGTAGAAGCCTATCATGGTGTCTAATTACATGTCACACTCTCCAGCCATGGCAAGGGGAACACTCTCTTCTAGGGAGATAAGCAGTCATTAGAGAAACAATTCACACGACCTTGAGGAAATACTGAGGACCTTGCAGTGATGGAGGTTTCACTTGGATTCATTTGTGTTCAACTGCATAATTAGAAGAGAATGACTTCTGGTTTCAGACCAACTCCTTTGTACATCCCTGCAAACATCACTTCTTCTGGCCCCAGGCAATAGCATTGACAGAGGCAGATGAAGACAAAGCAAGACAAGCCATTTAGCAAATCTCAGGCTAGAGCCTGAGCTGACATGGGAGGCTGCAGTCATCCTCCTCTTCCTCCCTAACCACAGCATTTCTAGGGGCAGCTCAGCAGCCAGTCTGCAATTTTTCTTCTGCCTTAGCTGTAGCAGTGAGGTTTTGAAACTGCTTGCAGCTCTTATTATATTTTTGCACTTTTTCAAATTACACACTTCCCTTTGAATACAATATTTGCTTTAAATATTTGGAGAATGCAAATTTCTTTATTTACACATGCCTGAAAAAACTCTGACTGTGCGGCGTTCCCTGGGTAATTCAGTAATTCTCGCCAGCCTCCTTTCAGTTAATTACTCTGTAAGACTCCGTCTAGTGAAAAATGAATTCTGCCCGATTCCCCTCCTAAAAAACATGCAGCAAGTAGGACTAATTCTTGCTGCAACAGAGCAGTGCACGGAACAAACACAGCATGTGAGACAAATCAATAGTGTAATCACCAATGCAACCAATCAAATGAAACTCCAGGATCAATCAATACTGTATCTTCCCAGATGACAACTGTGTAACAGAAGCTTTTAATACCTTCCGAAGATAAATCTCTTCCTGCAGAATGTGAGACACAGTTTGCCAGTAGGTTCTGTAGTTAGAGCAAGATTTTCCTGGATGTTAGAAAGATTGCAGATGAAGGCAGCCAAGCCTTTCTGCATCTGAAGGGATCTCCCTGACTGCCTGTCCATTCAGGGACGCTTTATTTTTAACATAAATCCTTCCTGTTCTTGTATTACAAACCAAGCAATGTAAATCCTTCACTTTTGGCATTTCAGGACAACACATCACTTCATGATTGAATTGTATCTCCCAAATTAAACAGTTAATAGGCCAGAAGCTCTTCTTTAGCACCATACAACTTAGTTTCAGGGACGAGTTTATGTAAATCACAGCTACCAAGATGTTAATGTTAGCTTTAGAGGATCACGGTCTATGTACTTACTCTGGGAATGAAACCCATCTGTCTCAGCACTGTGCAATGATTAATAGTTTTTTATCCCATACTATGTCCATGATACAGTGGGCTATTAGCCCCCTTTGACAGAACCCAGACAAGGGGAGATTAAGGGTATGCCTGCAGAGAGAGGTGCAGGCAGACGCACGCTCCTCTGCCCATACTGGCTGGATGTGGACCCGCTTGGGCCTGGAAGCCGTGAACACACTGCTGTGCTCAGGCTGTGCTCAGCAGAGCCCTCTCCCCGGCACAGCATCATCCTCAGGGACATGCCCTGCATGGCCTCATCTAGGGCATCCAGCATGTTAATGGTGGAGGGGGAAGCAGACCAAAGCCTGAGGAGTCACTTCACTAGATCGTCATTCCTCTCCCTCCATCTCATAAGCTACTAATTAGGTCCAGTGACTGCAAGCCAATGCCTTGGGGAAGAGGAGGAAGGGAGAACATCGGAAGGCCACTCTTTCCATCCCAGGCTTGGGAATGGGCCCCAGGGAATCAAGGGGACTGGTCATGTGAGCACAGCAATTTATAGGCCTGTTTGTAGCAGGGGATCTTCTAGTTTGCTGCTGATTAGTTTAGAAAACAAAGGTCCTTCTGGCAGCTCCAGCAGCGTGTCAGAGCTGTGACTGACTGTTATTATTGCCCACTTTAAAAACACAGTAAGAAAAAACAACAACAAAAAAGTTCTCCCTATTTAGAATGTCTCAGGATGAGATTAATTAGATATACGTCCTTAAAATACATCTGCAGGTGTCCAGCCAGGCTTCTGGCACTTGCTCTGTGTATTGAACTTCATACCATGCAGAGGTCTCTCTTTAGAGCAATGAAGGGCATGTGGAGAACTGCATATTGGAAAAAAGCCTGTTATAACAGCTGCCATTAAGGAAAGAAGAGGGAGTTCCCTTGGAAAAAGCAATTGAAAGATTAGTTCTCTGATTAATTGATTTTCAGGCCATTAAGGACCTTTCTAGTCCTCTCTCTTATTCTCTCTGTGAAAAGTCAGGGGATTTTCCCAGAGACTGCCAGGGCTCTGCTGGAGATGATGCAATGTCCATGGGGACAGCCATCTGTCCAGACGCTGCCAGGCTCCAGATCAGAGCCTCAGCCTAGACAGGGCCAAATTTCACAGCCTGCAGACATTTCATTTTCAGTTTGGCATCCCGCTGATTCCATCAGAAGTGCTGACTGGGAAGACTGCACCACAGACCCTGAACCAGGATCTGGAACAGACAGCGATTCTTTCCTTAAAGCATTTCCCTCAGCCTTTTAAACAGCATGTCAAATGCTGTGGTTCCCTCTGCCCCCGAGACATTGTACCAAAGCTTCTTTTCCTCAGGAAGCCTTTCCAAGCCTCTGATGTGCACATTTTATAGAGAGAATCCTAAAATGAAAATGACAGTCCTGTGCACCACTCTATTTCTTAGCATTTTTTCTCTCTTCTTTAACTTTCCACTCCAGCAAGCGAAGTTTAACAGAATCAATTTCTCTATATGCTCAGTAAAATCCTCAGCAGGAGCCACTGCTCTGTAGGCTTCTTTTAGTTATTTATTGCCTGCCTCCTGCATAACACATATGTTAAAAGATGTACTACCAGCTTGGAAAACAATTAATCCGATTATTGCTTAGACCATGGATGCTGCAGAAGCACAAACAGCACCAAGGTGAACTGTGCAGAAGGACTGCGTTCAAATGGAAAGGATGATTTCAGGATGTGGAAATACTTTACCCCATGAATGGCACAAAGCAACTTTCTCTTCGTGCTCTCACTACATGTATTGTCAAGATCCAGGAAGTGGTTCCTGGTCCCAGCAGTAAAATCAGCAGGTATTTTGCAGTTAATCAAGTTTATCAGCAAACTGCTGCAGATACCTTAAATTCCAAAAGTTTGGATGTTTACCTGAAACATTTTCGGCTGCACTCACCTGCCAGACTCACCTGCCAGCTCCATGCATCCACTCCCTGGTGAAGCCCTCACTGAACCAAGCACAGTCCTGCAACCTGTTCTCATTCTAACAAATGTGCAGTTGCCAACAACAGTATTTTCTCCCAAACTCAGTCAGCTCTAATCCAAATGTCTCTCACTTCCACTGACCTGTTACAGCAAAAGGTTGTTTTGTACGTAGAGACGAAGCCAGGTCTCAGCATGTCAACTTAGATGACAGCTCTGCCTGAGCTCGCCCTGACCAAGGATGTTGGTGCTGCCACAGCTGCAGCCTTTCAAAGGACGTAAAACAAGATCTCACCCCCTGTGGCCAGGAGAGATCCCCAAACACTTTGCACTTCTGCAGCAACATTAGCACCGTGCCCTGGCTGAGCTCCACTCAAAGCTGGCCACTCACCAACCACACAGCACAGAGGGCACCTGCAACCCAAAAGACAGCTTACTTTGAAACAGAAAGCCTGCGTACAAGCACAAGAGCTATCAGATCAGAAAGAGGGGAGGATGTTGCACAGCAATATCCAGTACAATCCGCCGCAGACTCAGGACAGCTGCAAGAGACACCTGCATGTGTGACCAGTGGTGTCAGCAAGTGACATCCCTGCTCCAGAGAAAGGCAAACATCTCAACTTGGTTGGGGGAAGTGTTAAGCAAAGGCCTGATTCTTGCTCGCCCGGTGTACTGTGCTATCAGATTTACAGAGATGATTGGACTATGACCATTTTTAGCTCAGTCTCAATGAATCAATTTATCTGCAGGTTAAATTAATTCATCTCTCTTTGCCTTCATTTCTACATCTGTAATATGGGGATAGAGTCAGCAGCCTTTCTCTTTGGCAAAGTATTTTAAGATCGTGACGAGCACGAAACGAGAACTCAGGTTTATTATATACAGTTACCATGTGCAGTTACATTATGCCACCACTCTGAATCTAAAAGAAGGCAGTGGAAAAGTTTCAAAATTTGCATTTTTGTGCCAAATTAAGACAAAAACGTACCAAAATGTTGGAGCCCCCCTCCCCCCTTAGACTCCACAGCACAGATGTTTGCCATGGGCTCCTGTAATGCACAGCAGCAAGGCCCTCGGGCAGTCATGCATGTGATAACCCAGCTGGGCGAAGGGGTGTCCACAGGGCCTCCAGGTACCTCATCTGTGGGACCCTGTGACAATGCGTGGTGACCGACAGCTAAACCAGCATGCCTTTGTCAAATTTTCCCAATTTAAAACTAAACCAAATTGAATTTTCCCAGCAGAAAACCCCTGACATTCTCTTCAGACCCATTCCAGTGAGGAACCAGAGTACAGAATAGCTTTCACCACCCCGCTCCGGGAATGCTGCAGCCCCTGCACACTGCTTGACACCAAAATCTACCTTGTCTGCCTTTAACCTTCTGTCTTCCCCTAATCTTCAAGTCCAGGCCCCCCCCTTTTTTTTTTTTTCCTCTTCTAGCTGGGGCAGCGATTACTCCTCCTAGAACTTTGTGGCATCGGGCAGATGAGCCCTTCAGTCCTTGTACTTGCCGAGCTGACAGAAGCCTTACATCTGAGCACCCACCATTGATCTGCTGCTCTTGCAGGTCAACCACTGCTTGCACTCTTCTGTCAGCCACCAGTTCTGCACAGCAGGCAGGCTGCAGCTCCAGATGCAGCTGGTCCAGTCACACTGCTGCAAATACCTTTGCTCTCAGGGAACAAGTTTGCTGTCACCAGCACTTCCATCCCTGGAACAAGAAATGCTGAATGAAAGCCCACCCACACCCCAAATCCTTTCCTTTTTTTCCAGAGAAGTGCAGACCAACACTTCTCTGACTCAGGCTGCTGGGCTGTGGGTTTGTGGCTCAAAGCACTGCTCCATTTTCTGAGTGCTGTTCTCACATCTGAATTACTTAAAATTTCCAGGGGAGACCAGTACACCTCTCCCAGCTTTCACACCCTTCCTGCTCTGGGCAGAACCCCCAAAAACATTCCCTTTGCCTTTCCTCTCCCAGTCTCTCTCTATTCCCTCAACCTACCTCCTGCTAGTTCAAGTTTTTATTACAGCTTTTGCCCTCAGCCCCAGCTCTCAGTCCCTGGGGATCTGGGGACTTAGCAGCCCTTCCTTTGTCACAGCCACCAATGTCACAGGCTCTGCCATTCAGTCATGCCACCCAAAAGGGGCAGTCCAGCTCCCTGAAGCCCGAGGCATGCCCCATCCCTGCCCATGGACCAGGGGCATGCAGCCTCCCCTGTGCAGCTCAGGCTCCAGGGGAACTGTTTTCAAGCACTAAAAGCTGATGCTGTCTAAACAGCAGAAGCCAGAAAGTGGTGAAACAGAAATTTAAAAATAATGAAACAGCTTGGTAGCACAATTCTCTACCCTGAAGTCCTCCAAAACAGCAATTCACTGCTTGAATTATGGACAGAAGTGATTGCTGAGCAAACCTGGCCATTGCTAACAGAAAGGGAAATGCAGCCTCTCTCCCTGGTTTTTAACTCCAGCCCCAGTCAGTATCAGAAAACACGGGTGAATCAGAGGAATAAGCAATGAAGAAAAGCAAAGGGAAGGTCCCCTCACTGGGAATATCATTGCTCAAATTCTGTTTCAGTTTTAAGCTTCAGTTCAAGGCAGTTGTGACTGTATTTGACTCCTTTGAATAATGGCTAATACTTATAAGTCTCCTGTAAATTGTTTGTTTACAACCTGCGACTGATGCAGGGAGAGTCAACACTATCAGAACCAACAGACTTGCTCTCACTGCTTAGCAGCTCTGAATTTGCCCAGGTGTTATCCCATCCTCAAAACAGGGTGGTCTGCCATCCCCGCTGCTGCCTGCAGCACTGATTCTCCACACACAAGTCCTGTACGTCACATGCTGAGGAATTTCTTTCATTTATAAATGAGCCCTTATTAGCTCCAATACGAGGGCTCCTGCCACGCTCTGAAACACGTCTAAGAGTAGTACCAAACTCCCACTGACAGTTTCCTGGGTGGGTTACTAGAGTCAGAAAAATACTGCCAATACTCTGCAACTTACAAAGCATTATTAAAGCAATATTTTTTATATTATTACCAAAGTCTAATACTGTTTTGAATTTGCAGTTATGGAGTTCGTTTTAAAGCACTTGATTATACTTTGAGAAGAAATAGTCTTACAGTACAAGTCATTTTCTCAAGTACACTCGAAGAAAGGATAGTCTATGGCTCAGTAAATACAACAGTCTGAAAAGTTATGAGCTATCAGACTAAGCTGAATTGACTTACTGATATTACCTGCAATGAATGAGTTTTAGATAGCCTCTCATAAATAGAAGGCTACAGAGCCTACGATTTTATGGATGTCTTGTACTTATCAATATATATGAGAAATGATGCTGTCAGGCTTTCGAGGGGATACTGTGTGAACCACACCACTGTCAATTTAATTTTTTATGATTAAATATTTGGTGCTGTTAAAGGTTATTTAACATTTAATATAGCTGCTCTTCTACATAGCTGATAACTGTCATCTTTACATAATACTGAAGCTGAAAATGGATGGGGAAGGCATATTTTTCAGAAGGTTCCTATTTTTTTTTTCAATTTACTGTTAGATTTGTTCCAGTAATAGAATAATATTAGGCAAGTTTAAAAGGCTTTCAATATTCAGATGTTCAAAAATTTAGTCTTAATGCCAGCTGCAGCTGAGCTTAACATTTGCTACCGAGGCTGCTGATTTTTCCTCTGCAGTAGAAAATCTCTCCCAGGTTGTACCGTGGGATAGCAGCTCATCCTGCAGTGGCGATCCTTGGGGTTCATATTCAATCTAATCAGCTTTTATATCTTTAAAAGAGACATCATCAACTTAACCATCACATTCCCATTTGATTTTTTTTCTTTGTACTTTTTAAGGTTACAGTAGCTGAAAGAGATGAAAGACAGAACTATTTTTGTGTGTTTTGCAGCAAGTACACTTTGTGGGGTGACAGAATGCTGTCTAGGCAGGCACAAGCTCCTCCCCACAGCCATCCTGCGAACACTTCCAGATTCGAGAGAAATATGCAAGTGGATCTACCTAGTCAGGTCCTAGCTCTTAATGAGATAACTGACGCATGTAAAGGTAGGCACACAGGCATCTTTCCAAAGCTAATGCATACAACAGCATATTAAAGAAAAAAAAATGTGAACAAGAGGAAGGTGCCGATTCTTAATGTCAAAGAAATTATCAGTAAACTGCACAGACTAAATGGAAAGATCTAGTGCTGATACCACTCTCTATTTTTTTTTTTTCCCCATTTGAAAACTGAGCATGTTAGCTGGGCTTCCTAAGCAGAGTCCAAAGCTATTCTTTGTTTTCTGTGCACTCACACATCAAAAAGATGGAATTTTTAAAACATCAAGAGGCAGAAAATAAATGTTTCTATAATTATAAATAAAAACAAAATGTATAAACAATAACAGCCACATAACTTGACTGTAGACAGGTCACTTCAGGCCTTGATCCCAATTACATTTTCTGTCAAGTGGATCCCTTCGTGGAACTGAGCCTTTATATTTTCTGCAGTAGCACTTATTACGCTACATTTACAAAGAAATCTTTTTATTGCTTTTCAGTGACCGAATTATTTTCTTGTGTAATAAAACCTTTTATGTGGACTTCCCTTAGCAAAGTATTAATGTAAAAATACAAACCTTCTTGATCTCCAAAAGCTATCATCCGATTTTCCTACAGTCTAGGGTCTTTGAAGGTACTGCCCTGTGTCCTGTGGCTAAGGTCCCATCAGCCGGTGTCTGGGCTTCACCAGTGCATCCCAAATGCGGGCATAAATCATTGTTCCGTAGCCTCTAGCATCTTAACAGTAACAAAGCTCATTAATTGCGAGGACAGCACCTCAGAAATGAGAGTGTAAGTATCACTTATCAGCAACATCAAAAAAGTGCATAGGGGTCTCACTGCAGGACAATGCATGGAAAACAAAACACCAAGATACCGAGAGCAACACAGAGAGCCCTGGGCATCAGCTACCCTTGCAGGAACAGGGCAGTGCTACCCTTCTGCTGCCCAAATGGACACATCTTTCCTGGGTGCAATACAAAAACAGTGGACATGCCTGGGTGGTGCTGCTGCACAATCCTGTTGGCACAGGCGAAGCCGCCTGCGGGGGTGCAGCTGGACGTAACCTGGAGGAAACCTGCCTTTGAGATGCACAGCTCGGAAGTCTCCTTTCAGCCTCCCTGCAGACTCCAGTGAACATTGACCAGGCTGGTTTCATGTACATCACACTTTCAAACTTTACTCCACAGCTGTGAGAATTAACAATGTAAATTAAAAAAAATAAAGCCAAGAAGCTGCTGCAAGAACACGTGCATGAAACTGGGACCAAACAAACAACTTTCACTGGTGTCACCTCACAGATCTAGGAGAGCTTACACTCTTCTGTTAAAATTGCTTAGCTCTCCTTCAATACAAAAGACTTAAAGAGGAGAAACATTTTAACCACTCTGAGCTGCTTTATATTTAACCCTAGAGTCAAACTGACTGTGGGTGGTTGAATGAAAGCTTTTGTTGGGAGCATTTTTCAAATGTAACTTCTAATATGCCTACTGCTCCCTTTCAGTGCAGTCAACCAAATTCAGATATTAAATGAAACAGGCGTTTTTCAGATACACAAATTTAGTTTCTCCACCCCCAATAAAGTATATTTCATTATGTCAGGTCAAACCTGCAAAATAAATAAGGCAGAAATACAGATTTCCATATATACAAAAAAAGATTTTTTTAGTGAAAATTCTTGAACACGTGAAAGGCCTCTTCTATCTCTTTGCAGCAGAGGTAGGAAGGGCAGAAAATTATGACACAGTAATTATTATGATGGATGTTGAGCCAGTCCTTTATATTAGATACACTGCTTGTGCAGGAACCAGCACTACAGATTGCATACTTCACTAAGCAGGACACTCGAGATTATAATGGGCAATATAGATTAACAACATTAGGTTAAAGCAGGATAATTCTTCTTTCTCATTTCTATTCCTTTCCCATGGACCAGCTTCTGCTTTACATTTCCGTGCTTCTTGCTTCCAAGACTTAATCTGCACATCAAGCAGGCATTTTCCATTTCAGGTGGTACGTATTTGGAGTAACTTGATGCAAAATGTATAAAATTCCACTGTTGTAAAATCAGTAAGACTAAAGAATCAGACCTATCTGTTGCTAATTAAAGGTGATGTTGTGTTTGCTTTTGCTGTCTCATCCAAACAGCAGGAAAGATTCATCTTACTCCAAACCTGTGTGAGAATGCAAGAGGAAAGCTCGTCTCTGCACGGTGTAAATAATCATCACGCTGTTATAAGACAGCCTACTTATAATTGTAGCAATTATTCCAGCGTCAGTATGAGACTGAAGCAGTGTAACGCTTTGCACATAGGCAAGGGCTGAACTTTGTTCTACACTCATCCTTCTCAGAGCTGGGCTGCTAACGGGAAAACAAACAAACTATGTTTCAGTAATTATCTTTCCAACTGCAGCCCCACTTGTGGTGTTCAGGGGAAATCAGCTAAATACCTGGCAGAGCTCTGACTCAGATCTTTGTCCCTGTCTCACCGGTGTCGGCTCACCTCCAGTCCCTCAGCCTGCTCTCAGGAGCCGAGCAGGGGCCATCTGTTCACAGCATCTACCCAGCTCCCTTGCTCCTTGGCTACCAAGCTCTTTGTCAGTACGGTCACGCTGCAAGTATTCTCCAGGCTAGTTGATGGCTTAATGATAAATTAGCCTGTAGGATCATGGTCACACTGGGACAGCAAGGAGGACTTGAACATTTTTCCTTTGGCCAAAATTCACTCCCTCTTCTGATGACTCAGCATTCAGGTGCTAAGCTCCTCCCAAGAAAGGTCTAGGTGTCACAGGTGCTGGGCAAGCACAGCTTCCATCCTGCTTCAGCTAGTGACACCAGTCAGCATTGCCTCGTGTTTCCATAAGATCCTGCAGCACATGGTGTTGTGGTGCTTTTAAGCTGTGTTGCAGCAGCTCCCTGCCATGGCCAGATGCATCCCCATCCCATAAAAGATATGGAAGTCCTCATCACATCACAAATTCATACCCTATTACACAACAGGAAAGCACAAACAAGGCTGTCTACACGATGGCAGGCTGCTTGCAGGCCTGAGCAATTGAGCATGCCTCTCCACAGCCCACATCAGGCAGAGAGCATGCGGAAAACCAGAGCATGGTTCCTTGGGTCCGCGCACAGGGGTGAGGAGTTGTACCAGTCCTGGCAGCAGTGGGATAGTCAGATGTGCTCCGCACCACCCCATTTCTTGGGCAGCCCATAGGGTCCCAGTCTCCCTCCCTCAGGCATGCTGCAATCTCAGCAGGGCTGCCAGCATTGTTACCCCTCGCTTCCCCTGTGCCGAGTCCTAAAGGACCACTTTGGCACATGGCAGTGACTGACCCCTTCCAGCACACTGCAGGACTGGATTCCAGTACGGCTCATGAGGAGAGCTGCTAAATGTTTAATGTCAGCTGCAGTGGAGAAACACTGTAAACATTTCCTGTAATTGGTCTGCTTTAAAAATTGATTTCTTGTGAAAAAGCAAAGGAAGTATCACACTGTACTCCATGGCCCAGGGGTGCTTGTAAGGCCTGAGATGTGAAAATAAGAGGAAAGGAGTCATCATTGCAACACTTTTTTCCAGTCTGGTCTGGAGGGCAGACATGCCTGTCCCCCAGCAGCATGCCTGGTCTGTTTAACCCTCAGATGGGGCTACAAGGAGAGGCAGAGAAGGGGTGCTGGGGGCTGCACCAAGCTGCAGGAGCAGCTTACAGGTCTTTGCCCTTACTCCTGTGTTCAGCCCAGGTGCCTCCACTGATTAAAAGAAACATGGGAACAGTCAGCAAACACCCGCTGAAGGGGAAAAGTGAAGCACAAGCATAAAGAAGGGAACTCTGTGACTTAGGTGACAGAGACTGAGAGGACTGGAGATTGCTTGTGCTGTGCATTATCAGTCCTTAGGACCAGAGATAACAGAGCTGATAATACAAAAGCAAGCGTACTGTGAATTTATGAATTGGTAAGTCACCTTCTTATAACAGCCCACAGTAAATCACTGTTTGTTCCTACATTTCTGTAACTTGTTATGCATTCCCTACCTGCTACCAGGCTTTATCTCAGTTTTCTTCTTATTTGTCAGACAAAGAACTCAAGATTTCTCCTAAATCAACTTAGCAAAACTCTGATATTTTCAGTCCTCTTGATTCTTGGAAAAAGGAGGAAAAAGTGGTTTATTCTTTCAAGTCCTCATTCATCTAGTTGCAACTTCTGCAGAGTTTGGTTAGTCATATTCTTACATTGAAAACAGGTGGGCATCACTGGGTCTCTGGCTAGAAGAGGGGAACAGCTCAGTGGGCAGGGGCTTAACATATAGGAAAGCATTGCTCAGTTCCTGTTTCTAGTATTCTTTTTTTTTTTTTTTTTTTTGGTAATGGCACAGAATCTCCCTCCCCTCAGATTGCATCCATCAAACAGAGGAGGTATTTCTGTATGTTCAGCTACTCAGTATTTCAGCCACTGTCCATCCAGGGACAGTATTAGCTCTTTACAGGACTTTCTACTATTGTGAATATATATACTGTCTCTTCGATGCTGTTCAACCTGGTGCTCCTCAGTGCCATAAAACACAGATTTTAATGTCCCTTTCATCCTAGGATCTAGGGGCCTAGAGCTAGTATTAACTGATTGTTCTGTTCATTTTGTCTTGCAGGATTTCCCCACAGTATTTTCACCTGTGGGGATGGAGGACAGTTTTCTCACTTATAGGGGCTTATGTTATATCCCCTCTCTATCTTTTGAACATTGGTAGCATCACCCATATTTCTGTAGAAAAAAAACATCCACAAAAACTACCTATCCTTTTTATTAAAGAATTTGTTATTGTGTTGTGTTCCACATTCCCTATGAGTACCTGTCACTCATTACTTATGTAAGAAAATAATTTGTCCTGTCAAAATTTCTGTTGCTCTTTAATGAGAAGTAATTAGGTATGGAAATAAACTATTTTCCTCCAGACACACAGATTGATTGGCTTATACATTAGCTGTACGTACTAGACTATTGTCTGCACACGTGCAAATGAGCAGGTGTGCGTGCAAGAAACAGCAAAAGAAAGAAATTACTGAGGGAAACGCAGCCTGAGGAAATCAGTTTTGCATTTAGATTGATTTCTGTCCTGAGGCCAGGTAAATGTAACTTGAGTGAGACCAAGGTTGCTACAAGGGACATATGATGTTGAGCACACCACCTGAGACTATCCCAAGGCTTTACTTTCCACAACCACTACAAAAATGACACTATGCAACATACCACAGTTTTGGCATTACACACCTGAACTCCCCAAAACACTCTGTTCAAAAGTCATCACCCAAACTTCTACCTACCACAGTTTAAGTAGTATGCAAACAGGAGCATCATGAGCACTGCAATGTGTATCTATACCCAGCAACCCCAAAGCCTTAAAGGAGAGAACCATCTGCCTGATCAGGCATGTCTGGACGGCCTTAAGGTTTTGTTTTTCCAAAATTAGTTCAGTCCTGATACCTCAAAAAAAAAAATTCAAGACTCAAATCATCCTAATAAAAAAACTAGGATATTTTATAGGATGATATTTTACATGCCATACTATGATTTATTATAGACACATCACAAAATAAATCAAAATTCTACTACTCCCCCCAATTTCTAAAGTGACTTACACTTCCTAGAAATTTTGAGAAACAAATACTTTTTTTGTATCATAGGAAAACACACTGGAATTAAAACCTTTCCTAAAAAATAAATTCACAACATCAATTCATAGCTACTTCCTCTATAGTAGTAATTCAATAATAGCCATAGTCCAGTCTTGTCTGGTGTAGTATGTCAAAGAAAATGCTCTGGCTTTTAATGATCATCATCTTCAAGCTGTTTTTTCCCCTCAGAGGTTATTAAACCTTCAGGCACTATTAGTCTCCTACAATGACTCTTTTGCTTTTGGACAATGGGGCATCCCATAACGAACTGTAATACTGAGGATGAGTAGTCATGTTCTTTTACTACAGGTCAAGAATATTCAAGAGATTTTGTAATTTAAGCTGCTGAAAAAAAGGAACAATTAACTGGCCCAAGGATTCTTGTGCTGTTGCAGAAAAAGGCCTTTTCTTGTTGGATTTCTTGGTTTTCATCACCACTTGCTGCAGGGATTAGGGTAAGCTCTTTTCATTTACAAGTAGAGTTGCTCAGGAAAAAAGGAGCTTTCCTTCCTTTTCTTAGATAAAAGCCCTAGCTTTGTGTGCTTTTAAAGAGAATTCTAAAGAAAACACTGTTCCTAACACCTCCCAAATTTCCCCATGCTAGAAGTCAGTATACCTTTTGCTCTCCTAACTCAGCCATATTTCAAACAAATGTTTCCTACTGTTTTGTAAAAGGCTACACATTTTTTTGTACACACCAACACACACGCAGGTAATAAATAAATCTTACAGTTGGCCACGGGTACATCAGCTGAGTCTTGAAGAAAAAGCTTGCAGTGATGGCCAGCTTGGGTATCAGCAAGACTGAAAGGGGAAGGAGGGAAGTCCAAGAGGCAAAACTAAAGCTACAGACAGACAGCACACGGCCAGCCCAGAAAAGCATCTTGTTCTTAATCTGAGACCAGAGAGAGCAGACGTCTGACATCTAGTTGAGAAAATACTTATGGTGAAAAATATTTACTGTAGAGGATTCATATGAGCTGAAATTCCACACACGCATATGAGGAACAGTAATATTCTTGATCATAACAGAGACAGTGACAGTGATAAGGAAAATTAGATCTATGGTAATGCTTAACTCTAATACAAGAGCTACCTAAAAATGATTAATAGGGAACTAAGAAATTGCAGATAAAAGGGAAAGACATTTATGGGTTGCATGGGGACTATTTAGAAAGCTAAATGAGATGTTCAGAAGAAATACTTGCCACCTATCCTTTCAAAATGATCAAAGAAAGGCTGATGTGGTAAAACAGAAGCAAAAACAAACAAAACAAAAATGACAACAATAAAAAGGTCCAATAAGAGAAGGAGGACATCCTTCTTTAAAAGTAGAAATCTGATCCAAACAGGTAAAACAGACAAGTCGACTCTCTGACGCATTAGATAACTTATAAGAAAGTAGGCCAAAAAAAAGGATTTCTAACAGTCAATATGCTATAGACAAAAAAAAGTAAATAGCAAAACTCAAAAACTTTTTCAATCCACAATCCAAAAAGGAATCTTACCAAAGAGTCTGCAGGACTGATAAGAAATTGAGCTATTAAAGAAAAATTGAAGGAAGATAAAACCATTGCAAAAAATCAAAAAAAAAAAAAAAGGACAAAAATCTAACCCTAACTGCATTCTTTACATCAGCTTTCTTGATGGAAGAGATTAAGGACATTCAGCTATCAGAGAGATTTTTACTTTTTTTTTTTTTCTCCCTCTACACAGGAAATATGTCTGAGGAATCATGTCAAACTGAAATGTCAGTAGAAGTTTCAGAATAAATGAATAAAATTACTAGTAACAAGTTACCAGCACCGAGATAGTATTGGATATGAAATAGCCAAAGTATGTGTGGCATGTACCCTATCACTTAATGTTCATCTCAGTATTAAAGACAGAAAAAATGAAAAAATGACAGCAGTTTTTAAAAGCCTTCACAGAAGACTAAAGGAGCTAGGTCCATTAAATCTGACTGGTTGGCTGAAATAGAACAGGATTAGCAGACACTTAAATAAATATAATACTATAAGAAAGTGCCAAAATGGCTACTGTTGAAAGAAAGAATTCTTGCCTCACAGATATACTGAAGGTCTTTGAAGGATTTGGTAAGTTTGTGAACAGGTATGACCTGGGTGAAATATCGTACCTCCAACTTTGCAGAAGCTTTGGGTCATGTTCTTCATCTAAAGCTTGTTAAGAACTGCAGGTGTACTGGGATAAAACAAGATGGTATTCCTGAGCCCACCAACAGGTTCAAAGGCAGAAAAAGTAGGGTAGGAAGGAACGAGCTGTCCCAGGGGATCTGCTCCCTGCATTCACACGTGACAGGGAAACCAATGCAACTCCTCAGGTGACAAATTTCATTGAATATAAAAAAAAAAAAAAAAAACAATATACTGTTCCTGATACTCAAAACTAAATGTGGCTCTGAGGTATCTTGCACATAAAGCAAGTGGGTGAGAGAATGGCATATAAAACACAATATGAAGAAATGAAAGTCATGAAGAGGAAATACGTGCATATCTATACACACATCTTGATTATCTCTGGATTAACTACAACCGTCTAGGAAAGATTTTAAAGTCACTGTAAAAAGCTCTCTAGAAATATCCTCTTTAAGTAATGGTCCAAAAAAGTAAACACAATGCTAGAGCCTATTGGGAAAGCAATAGTTAATTTAAAAATACAAAACAAACAACCTTTTTTCACTATATAAGTTTCCATGTGTCACCTCTGTAGACAACCCCAGTTCCCTTCTTTAAAATTGATGCAGCAGAACTAGAAAAAGCAATGGAAGGGAGGTAACCAGGATGATCAAATATATGAAAAAAGCCTACCAAATGTAGTTCTTCCACTATTTTCCAAAATACAAGTTGAAGGGGGGG